>CAJVSB020000854.1:0-139354 GCA_911865555.2 Thlaspi arvense
TTCATAAGTACTTTAACATTATTCTATCAATCTTATCCTAAGATATGCTGACAAGGCTTCGAATCCCATCTTTCAAATTGCATCTTTCTAATTGTCACTTAAACACTTGTTAACCTCATTTATTTTAGGTGGAGAGGTTCTATGTTCTAGTTTTTTTGTCTTGTGAATATAAAAATTTTAATAGTCAATTTTAGTTTTTATTGAACAAGTTATAAAAAATCACAAGTTCAATACAAAAGGAACTTTAATTAAATCTACTACATATGTAATTTTAAAACCTTTGATGCTGTAGTTTAAATTATTTGCAAAAGTTTAATCTATAATATTTATTTTTAACATAAATTTTGCATAACTTATTTATTAAAAATTTAATACTTAATTTTAGTTTTTCCATCCACAAGTTCCAAGAAAGTACAATCTAAGATACAAAAAGAGTCATTTATTAATAAACCTTTATTTGGAATTCTTACATATGTTGTCCACACTACGCTCTCATTAGCCAAGCTAGGCATAATAGTGGAACAGTAACCAACACACTACCAGTTAGAAGTTTAGCAGTATGCCGGCCATTGTAACTCCTCTCATATCTTGCTTTATGGGACTTGTGCTGAGTGTCTATTTAATTTAAGCAATGTATCAATATATCACTTTGCAAATCCTATCCAATATATGACTAAAACATCACATCACCCTGTAGCAAACTTTATAACCAACACCCAATATCTATTTAGCACTTATAGCATGCTCAAACAATCACATAATTTCTACCATATCACTGACTGTACGCTGTCAAAATAGATCCCAAAATATTTAGTAACCACACATCCACTTATAAATGGCTAACACAAAATCCCTCCACCTCACACATTATGAAATAGATGCATAAACAAAACAAAATCCTAGAGCTTGGCCCAACTTTAATCTATGATGTGTAACAATTGGTGTAAGTGATGTGGATGTTGTAGTCCTAGCTAGGACTCTCTATGTTTGTAGGCTAAACATGGGTGAGATCAATGTCCTAATAAATGGCAATCAAGCTAATTTTAGTTTAAACAGTTAAGGTTTATACTTAGAATAAGAATAAGCAAATTTCAAAAAATATTCCACATTAATTACAAAACAGGAATAACATGAAATATGATCCATAATCGTTTTTGTATCACACCATTATGTAGCATTTTATATCACAAGATCTGGCAGAAATTATCAAAAGACATAAGCAACCTTATGCTTTGCCCATACATACACATGCAAAACTCTCGTCAGACATGCACAATCGAATGTGTCTAGAGGTAGTAAAACTATAAAACGTAATCTAGGCCCTCATTAGGGCAAAACAAAGAACAAGTTGAGCGCTACTGCACTAAATAACCTACACTAGGAGTCACGACTCCTTGCTAAGCTAATACAGTCATTGGCGTTTAGTCCCTTACTAGAAAATGATCATAGATATATCATATATTGTAAGTATAATAGCCACCTGTCCTAGATGGCTACCCAACATTTTATCTGGGTACCGAAGTACTTAAACATCATAAAAGTTCAATATCAAAGCATATAGTAGAAATCAAAGAATAACTGCATTGTTTCCCTTTTTCATAATAGCAACATATGAGTGTGTCCAAGATAGATTTTATTTGTTACAAAGCACATTTTTAGAAAAGAAGTCAATTCCTTTCCTACATGTGGAACACATGCATGTTTGAATAAATTGTTCTAAGTGTAAAATGTAAATGCATGCCAATGCTTTAGATTATATAGTTGTAAATCCTCCATCTTTCTTAACTTTTAGACTCCTTCCAAACATTATTTCCTTATTCTTTAAGAAACATGCTTTATCCTTTTATTAGATCTCATTATACTAAGGCTTCAACTCTCTTAAATGTCAATGAGAGGCCATTAACTAGGTATAATTTAGGTTTACACCCAGTTTCATTCTTTTTCGATTTTTTTTTCTTTTAACTAGTCTAGCCTCACCGTAAGCTACTATTTAACCTTGCATTTAAGCTCGTTCTGGTGCTATAAATTTCAGCCAAAATAGAATAAGATTGCAAAATTTTCTATAGCAATTCCATGCTCACCTCCTTCAACTCTATTAGTTAAACATAATTTAGGTTTAAGCCTAGATTTTAGTTCTCTTCCAAATGTTCCTTCTTATATTAACCTAATTCCCTTCCAAACCATCTAGTAATCATGGATTTGGATTTAGTTCAGCCCTCAAAATTTGGCCAAAATAGGTATATTAGCAGAAAATCTTCAACTTCATTACCACCCGACACATCTTCAAGTTTTAAATTTATTTTCTAATTTCTCTTGCCTTAACCTCCTATTTCTTTATCCCATCATCACGTGCTTTGTTTCTCTATTTTCAATCTCAAGAACAATAGCAAGGTTCACAAATCAACTATAAAAACATAGAATTTCTCCAGCAAAATAAGGTCTAAAACTATTTTAATTAAAGTTATCAAAAATTATGCAATTTCTCTCTATGGTGGTGGTTCAGCCATCACCCTTCTCTACAACACACAAAACATTATCAAATATAAATTCTAAATTGATTAAATACTATAGAATGGAGAAGAGAGGCAAGATATACAAAAACATTTAGAAAATTTCCAAGATCTTCCTAGATTTTTTTGATTTCTTTTCTTCCTTTTTCTCTTCATTCTTCTCTTCTCCCTCTTTCTCTTCCTTTGCTGCATGGTTGGAGCAGTCTAGAAACTGCTACATACCCACTTGGCTTATATAGGTGGGGCACCCAAGAGGAAATTACAAAGTTGCCTCTCATTATTCTATCTCAAGCTTTAATCTACATAAATTTTTGGATGAACTTTAGATACCTTAGGATATCACCTTAGTCTTTCTTTTATAGTCTTAAAAGTCCAATAAGGTTTAAGAGTCTTTGGAGGAGCTGAAAATTCTAAAAATTTCTCAAAAAACATGAAAATCGTGATATGGCACACTGCACCAAGCTTTGGCGCACTATAATGCACAAATTCCAATAAGGAACGCACTATGGTGGGCTTTGGCACTTCATGGCAGGGTTTGGCATGTTACGACATACTAGCTCCAATGCACACTGCTACAATACTAATACAGTAACTTTTTTTTTTTTTTTTTTTACAAAACTCCCTTGTACCCAAACTTCTAAATAGTCATTTCTCATACTTAAACCTCTCAAAACTTTTCACAAGCCAAACATGAAATGTGTACAAGTAACATATGAAATTATGTAATAATGCATGAATGATGCTATGCAAGCCAAACTCAATTTGGGGTGTTACATATATTATTTTAAATTCTCTAATGCTATAATTTTAAATTAATTACAATAGTTAAATTTATAATATAAAATTTATACACCTTATTAACTTCTGACTCATTAATTAACTTAACTTATGAATAGCTTTATCAAACAAGTAATCAGAAAGCATACATGTAAAATATTAAATGAGTCATTAATTAAATTGATCCTTAGTTTTATCATATAAAATTAAAAACAATTTATTGCTAAACCTTTAATTAAAAATATTATATATGTAATTTTACAACCTTAAATGCTTTAATATTAAATTAATTACAATTTTTTATTTGAACTAATAAAACTAGACATGACAATTCAAGAGATTTGCATAGGTATCTTATTTTTCATCAAGAATTCATGCATCTTATTGGTCATAAACTCTTTGTACATAGAAAACTTATTATCCATCCTTGCCCATATCTTGTCACTCAACTTTGTGCTATTTGGGTCAATGTTAAACGCACCAAACCATCATCCTTTAAACTTCTCTCCTAATCTTGTACTATTAATTACTGAGATTCTAAACATTTCTCTCTTATGTCTTATCTGACTCAAAGGACTATTGATATGGCCATGGGCTAAGTTTTCTAGTACATCAGTCAAATCCCGCTCTTGTTTCGTATCACTTCTATTATGGTTCTTCCTATAGTGGTAATCATGGTTTAGTTTTTCTCGATTTGTTTATAAAATTATATCATACCAATTATTTTAGTTTTTTTAGTGTTATAACAAAACCATAATTTTTGATACTGGTACCATTACTTCGGTTTTATTCAGTTTTAGTACCATTCGGTACAGTTTTTATAGTTCTTTTAATCATATCAAAGTATTTAAGTAATCTAATAAAATTTATATAAAATCACACAAAAAAGATTCTTTTAGTTTACAAACAACACAAAAAAATCAAATTATTTCAAAATTATATAATGTTAATAATTTCCTATATCTAAGGATTTAAATTCACAACTTTAATTAATAATTGTCTATAATTTTATATTCTCATTCTCTTACTACATTAGAAAAAAAAATTAAAACTTGTATGAAAACAAATAAAAATGTCAATTTTGTTTAATCAAAGTTAAAATGAAAAGTTTAGTCAATTTAATTAAAAGCCTATCATCAATAATGGTTTAATTAACATATGTAACACAAATACTTTAATCAATAACTTATAATCCAATTATTTAGAAGTTTAATAATTTTATATATAATATAAATGATTTAATAAATTATTATATATAATATATTGGTATAATATAGTTTAAACTTTAATTTTATTTTTCTTTAAATATGTGTTCATTATTTTACACTTATTTTTTGTGAATAGTTGAGGTGTAAGATTCAATAATTTTTATTTTTAAAAAGTATTTATACTTATTTGGCAATGATATTCTTTTTAACTTCGTATTTTTGATGGAAAAATAGTTTAATACTTAGTTCAAATTTCTTTACATATAATTTTTTCATTTAATTTTTTTGTAAAACTACTTTTTAGATTTATTAAGTGAAACATTTGGCTTATTTACAATAGAAAAGTATATTTAAGATTTTATTTCAGCATGGGATTCTCATGTACTAGGAAATTTATGAAATTTAAATTAGGTAATCAATTGTGATTCACTACATTTTAACATAAATTTGATGAAAAAACAAGAAAAATCTCATTCTCTAGTAAATATATAAAAGTTAAAAAAACTAGTTGTAAGAGTATAAAATATATATTGAAATCTTTTTTATACTTTAATCCCTAATATATATACTTCTTTTTCATACAAGTCCTTAACTTTTAAATTATTTTAATTTACTATTGAATTATAATTAATGATTAAGAATTTAATCATTTTATATGTAATATAAATAATGTAATAAATTATTATATATAATAGTTAGTTCGGTTGATTATTTTTTGGTTTTAAATTTATAAAATCAAAACTATGTCAAAATATTCAGTACGATATTATCTAATATCAAAACTTATAATTTTTTTTTAAAGAAAAACCTAATTCTCGGTATGGTATAGTTTAGTACAATCGAAACAGTTTTGAAAACCATGAACACTCTTACCTCTCATGGAAAAGCTATTAATATTAATATCCAATCATAATAAATTCAAAATATAACAATTGAACATCACAAAGAATACTGTCAAGTTTTAGCACTATTCAAGATTATATTTAGCAACTTCCTCACATAATGCTATATATTCAAAAAAGAAAAACGCCTTGTATTGTACTTCTACTGAACTACAATGAAATGTATAATTGAACTTCTAGGGTTTTATATAAAAAGTAAAATAACGAAGCGTTATGTAACCCAAAAAAAAAAAATAATAAAAGTAATGAACCACTAGGACAGAAACGTTTGACATAGTAGCTTTTTGAAGTTTGTGCGTATAAAGAGTGTTTGGTTTGCGATTTTTTTATTTAGATTTCTTGAAATGCTTAAAAAATAATTTTATTATACAATAAAATTTGTATTTTTTTAAAATTTTATTATTGATTATTTTTTATAAAAAATTATGAAATAAACCTACCGCAAATGAACAAATAATATATTCATCTAGGGGGCAAAACACGAGAAGCAGCAAACTTCAGACGGAAATATTGCTTCGTGAGAGGTAATTCATTGATCTGCTAGATGGTGACAAAATTTTAGCAATAACCAACCCTTCAAAGTCCAGTAATTTAGTTGAATCCAAAAACGAAAGCTTAGCCCAATTATGAACCTTGGTCCAAACAAAGGTACCATGCTTTACCTCTATTTGTAAGACTAAAAGGGTGTTTCCTATTTTAAAATTTAAGAATTTGTTAACGCAGAAGAAATTTTGATATTTTTTTCTTATTCATGAGTAACCTGATAAACTAATATGAAACATTCTTTGAAATTTGAAAAACTAAGAATTAAATTCTTGACATTCTACTATATATAGTGAAAAATTTTCTCTATGAACAAATGTTTAAGAAGGTTAATTCCCACAATTGCTTAAAATCATAAGTGGCCAAAGATGCAATAACACTAAGGAGAAACAGGATTCCAAGATCAAAAGAAAACAGAGCAACACTAACAATGACAAAACTAAAATATAAGGAGAATTATAATTCAAAGAGAAAACAGATTTTTCACATGATTGCAATCTCTCCTAAAATTCTATATTTGCCAAAAGCTTCAGTCCAGATTGCCATGTCATCAAGCTATTTGTCATTGCCATCATCAAAGCACAATGACACCAAGAACACAAAAAACACTGTTTTCTTCCTTGTTCTCTACACAAGCAATTCATGATAGCATTATATATAAACACCAGTAGATAAGTTTATCTTATTCTAATCTGGTTAGCTTTATCTTGTTTGTACCTGGTCGGCGTTATTATGTTCGTCGGTTTAACTTTTGAGTCAAATTTGACCTTAAATTAAAAAATATATAAAAATAATATATTTTTCCCTAATACATTTTTCACTTATTCATAATTATTGAAATTAATTAACTTAAGATACTTTTAATGTCAATAAAAATTTATCACATGTAACTTTAATTTTGAGTATTCACGATTTACAATTTTCGGTGGTTATCTGAATTTGATTAAAAAAATATTAATTTAGTCTAATTATCTGTTACTATGTTGTTAAATACTAATTATACACTTATCATGCATTGTAATTATAATCTAAGCATACAAATTGTTAATTTTCTATCTTGTATCATGGCCTAGTTTATCTACTTGTTTAAATCAATTAGATTCTACAAGTTGTTTATATATGTTTGTAATGGCCCTCAAAATTTTTCTTTAATTACCAGGAAATTTTAATTAATAATTCTAAGGGTGTGAGTGAATAAATTGAATGTTTGGGGGCTAAACTAAGAATCAGGGAGGGCTTGCCTGCAGAAATTACAAGACTTGGGGTGTTTTGTGAAATCTGGAAAAGGCTAGGGCTTAAATTGGAATTAATTAGGGGTTGAAATTGAAGAAAGGAAAGTGGGAGGATCGAAACGGAAAGGCGCGTGAGTCTGGGGCCTGAAATACAATTTCAGAAGGGTTTAATTCCAAGAAATGTTAATTCGGGGGACTGGATCATGACGGGTGGAGAAGGTCTAGCCGATCCAGGATTGATGGGTAAATTGGCTGAAATCTGGTCGAATCTAGGAGAACTAGCTGGCTTGGATGATATCAACCTGGGATTCGGTGCTGAAAGTACAAAACACCTTGATGAATTAGATGTTAGAAGGGAGAGTTGGGGAGAAAAAAGTTTGGGGAAGTGTTCGGAAGAGTCGACAGTGCTCGAAGAGATTTTTCGGGAAATCTGGAGTTTTGAGCACAAATTGATCCAATTAAAGCTTGGAAATCACTTCAAGGGCTTCTGAATTCCAACTTGTCATCCTCAAATTGTTCAAGTGAGTTTAAAATTTGAGTTTGTGAGGGTTTTTGGGTGATCAGGGGTGTTACAGACCCCAAGTCTGCAACTAGGGTTTCTAGGTAGGAACGACAGACTTGGATAGCAATCCGGGTCTATCATGTGTTGACTAGGCTAGTTCGGCCCTATCTGGGTTGACTCGACCAATTCATGCCTCAAACCAATCCAAATCAAGGGAGATAGACCGATTCCCGGCTCAGCTGGTTATGGGGATTTGACCTAAGTCGAAGTTAGTTACGAAATCATTCCGATTCAAGTAGAATTTTGGAGAATTATGATCAAACCAGCCTGTTTTATGGTTCTTGGGCCGATTCAAGGCTTTAGGGTCAAGTTTAGTGTGATTTCTTGGGGGTTTTGGCCGGTTCAGTTTGGTTCTCTATAGTTTAAAGCTGGTTCATTTTGGGTTATAAAGAATTAAGCCCAGTTTACCCCAGTTTATGGGGATTTAAGCCTGATTCAACTTGGTTCATGGGAAATTGGGCTTGGTTCGGCCCGGTTCAGTGAGGTTTCAGTCTAGTTTAGCTTGGTTATGGGTGATTCATGTTTGGTTCGGTCCATTTGTGGGGTATTTGAGTCAATTCAAGTTGGTTTGATAATTTTGGAAACCAGTTCATCTCGGTTTAAGAATTTTGTTAAGGATAAGGTTATGTTTTGGTTTGGGCATGAATTAGAGTTGAATTGGGATGTCTTAGCAGTCTCAGGATATGTGTGAGGGCCCAGATAGGGAGGGTCCTAAGCCACTTTCGAGAGTCAATTCTTCTGAGAAGAGTTCCAATTTTGATTCGGACTTGTGACTTGGTGATTATAGATACGTCTGAGGAGGCGCGCTTTAACTAGTGAGCTATTTGTCAGAGTTTTGGATATCTGTTTTGATGTGTCTAGTGAGTAACAGTACTTTATATACATGTGTTTGCACTTTGGTTTTCTGTTAGTTTTTGTATTCTAATTTCTGAACTATGGTATTAAATTCTGGGACATGTATCTGTCTGTTTTAAATTATGATAAGTTTGAAAATATTTCTGTAATTCTTTATATACCTGCCTCAGTGATACATGCATTTTTAAAAGTTATCCTGTCAGGAGTTTTTATGTAATCTGATTCTGAGGAACACGATGGTGTTTGGCACTATGTGCCTTCTATGATTCTAACTCTGGTTTTGATACAGGATCTTGGTACGATGTGTGATATGTGGTAAGTTTTGATACGAGATCCCGGTACGATGTGTGATATGTGATAAGCTTTGCTACAAAATCCCAGTACGATGTGTGATGTGTGATAAGTTCTGATATGAGATCCTGGTACAATATGTGATATGTGATACGTTTTGATACTCCGGTAGGTGTCCGACTTTCTGATTTTGACTGTTATGTATAAAATATGTGTTACTTGAGGCTAACATAATTTTTCATAAACTATGTTATCATTTGAGATGATATCTATGCTTTGAACGTTTTCAATTCATGTCCTGGCATACCTAAGGTAGTACTATCATTCATTGAGTTTTATACTCACCTCTTTTCCCCCACTCTCCATATTTCAGTTTTGATCGACAGCAGTAGCTTCAGCGACGGATTTCATCACCGCTGTACTAACTTGATGTATGGGCACTTTTTGTATATTTTCTTTTTGTACTTTAGATGCTCCATGTACAGCTCAAACGTGTTTTGATTTATATACTAACTATCTTTCTGATAAAATGCTTTATATGTTTTGTTCTAATTTGAGGCTTACTAGGGTTGATAAGCCAACCTTGGTGCTGGTCACGCTTCCAAGTTGGGGCATGACAATGTTTCTCTTCATTTGTTGAATTTTATAACTACCCCTCTTATAATCAAAAGTGAAAAGGCTACTAATGAAGAAGAATAAAAAATATATATAAAATTTATCCAGGTTTACTTTATTATGCATTACTAATTATATATTCGGTTTTGAAATAAGTAAAATTATGAGCTATTTTTGTAATATTTATTGAAAAAAACTTAAAAATATCTCATCTATTTAAAAGGTTTAAGTTTTATCCATTAAACAATCATTAAAACATATATAAAAAATTAACAAAATTATTAATGAATTTTGAAAAGCTTCATAGCTTAAATAATAACAATGATTCTTTGATGTGAAAATAGACATAAAATGACATTTTATCACTTCCGTGATTCACCTAGTAAATTTCAAATAGACAATCCCATCGAGCATACAATTATTAAATTACAAAAACATTATTATTGTTTAAAGCATTTAGAGAATATATATAAAAGAAATTCTCAAATATATGTCAAGACATTCACAAATATTCAAGAATGCGTATTATCCTTTATTTAATACCTTAATTTTTTTATCAAACAAATATTAAAATTTGGGTCAAAATAAGGTATTGGGTCAATGGCCAAATGTGCAGGTCAACTCTGGTCATGAAAGCAAGTTGCAAGTTGATCCGGTTCTCACATTGGGTTGTGGATCGGGCAATAGGCAGCATGACCTATGCAACATTCACATGCAATTAGCAATGTTGCCTAGAAGGACAAGTGCTCATCCCTTTTGTCCCAAACAAAACCCTATTCGCCCTTTGGCAACTCCAATTAATGATCGGCAATTTCTCACCACCACACATTGGAAATCCATGGAAGCATTTCCATTGGTTGTTGATCACCCAGAACTCACAAGGAAGTCACCAAAGAAGTAGCCAATTGTAGTCAGTCTGCTCGAAACTCAAAAGGTAGTCAACTCCATCCACCTCGTCTAGCTATCACCACTACCAACAAATGGATTGCCAGCTTCTATTCATAGAGTCAGCTAGGAATTTCATCAAATTTGGCCCATGTTTCTTCCTACTTTGATAGCTTCCATTGCATCAACGCTTCAAACTATCCATCCTCTTGCTAAGGAACTGGCAAACAATGAAGTAGTCGATTGAGTCCTTGGTCAATTTGAAATATGTTCACTAAATGGTGGCTAGACATTTGGATTAATATTTTCTACGCCAAATGCTAGGAAGAAGACTCCTCTATGAAAAAAAAAATGATAAAATTTATTAATACAAAATACAATTCCTCATATACAATTTAATAATATTTATAAAAAATTATAAAAGGGTAATTTTGTCATACCTCTCCCCTAACTGAGTGAGGTATGATAGCGAGACAGCAATCACCCACTACCATGCCAAAGCCCGATAACATTACAGCTGTTGTAACCCCTGTCTAGTAACCCTATTGATAGAGCCTATGGTATTTGTGACAGTAATAAATATGTGTGTGTGTGTGTGTGTGTGTGCATGCACACTATGCATAGCTAGCCTCAAATAGTAATGTCATACATCTAGTTATACACAATCCACATATATTCATACTTACGCACCAAGTATGCAATTAAAATTAAATATACATCATAGCTAAATGATAATAATTACCACTGTAAGACAAATCCCAATACATAACCCCTCTCCTAGATGAAATGTCCAAAACAAGTCTACATAAGTTTACTAGCACTAATAAGTACAAAGGAAATCTTGCTTACCCAACCTTCAACTATGATGTAGTAAATACTCTGGTGCTAGTGCAAGTGCAAGAAGTGGTAGTGCTCAGCTAATCTAGCCAAAATCTGCAAAATAGAAAAGAATGTAGGCTCTTACTAAATGGTGAACAATCTAAACTTAGTAAAAATAGAACGGGTTTTTAGTAGTAGAATACATAAACATAATTTAGAAATCTGTTCCATCATGAAAACCAAAGTAGAAATATTATTGTAAGGCCTTTCATTTGTTCCATATGCTATAATATCAACACAGCTTAAACAGAAAAACATAATCATCATAATCATTGTTCTTCACTTCATGTACTGAATTGTCATGCAAGCTGAGACAGTGCAATATAAACCAAAGTAGAGAAATATAATCCTATACTGTATCACAAATAGCTCTGATCAGTGTGTACAACCAACAATGTTTGAAGGTAGCAAAATCATGAAAGATTAAAATCAATAAAAACATGCCAGGTGCTACTACACACTATGTAGCCTACAATCATAAGTTGCAATTCCAGATCAAACTAACACAATTTGTAGTGTATGAGACCCTATTAGGTCCAAAGTCATAACATGAGAGTGTAGAACTGCCACTTGTCCCATATGGATACCTAACATACTAGCTTGAGTGTCGAAACACCAGAATATCATAAAACATCATAAAGGCATATGTATACTGAAAGTAGAACACATGTATACTAAAAGTAAACATAGTCATTCTATTTCCAAATTTTGATATAAAAAATACATAAGTGGTTTGTATCACAACTAATTTTTATCGTAAAATGTGCATTGTAGTTTAAAAAGATTAAGGTTAGAGAGAGTGTCATTCACAGTATATGTAGTTTATCGATGATCTACCTGATCGACGTAAATGGGGTTTGGCTTGGTTTTGTCTCCTCTGCCTACAAGTTGAGAGTGTGCGGAATATGAGTAGGATGCTATGAATGCATAATGCAATGCATGCAAATGTTAAATGACATAGGCTATTTTTCTATTTATTTCCACTTTTCCTTTAATCTTTACACTTTCCTTTTTCTTTGTTCTTCCTTTTTACTTAAGAGCCATGCCTCTATCTCTTATCTAGTTTGATTATGTTCAATTTCAACTCTCTTAGGTGTTCTTTAAAAGGCCCAACATTCCTCTTCTAAGCCTCTTAAGTTATTGGAATTATCCACATCTACATATGAGATTAATTTTACATTTATTTTCACCATAAATTTCATTGATTTCTTCACTTAATTCTCTCTCTTTGGCCCTTTTGATGGCTCCATTTCGTGCATTTAGATATTTTCATTAACCTTATTTATTTCAATAATTTTTTCATTTTGATTTGAATTTTAAATTTTATTTTATAGGGCTGTGTGAACTCAAATTGTAGACCTTCTCGGTAAAATAGATCAAATTGATTATTATCAAAACAATCTAAACTTTTCCCAAAACCCAACATGCATTTTTGTTGCATTAGGCTTACTCCTCCATGATCTATATTTCTTTCTTAAAATTTTGCTTGCAAAAATTCAGCTTATGTATCCTTATATTTCAAATTAAGTTTGATAAGGTTCAGTAAATTTTGATTGTTTTCTTGCTTCCTTTGCTAGGTTGGTTAGATTTTCCTTTAAACCACTTAATTACCCTGATTTTAAGCTTCAATTTATCTTCTAAAAATCTTTATTAAATGCCGTAAGTTGCAGAATTGTCCTGCTGAAATTTTCTACACCTTTCTCACTTGTTTCACTAATTTGTACGAGTCCTTAGTTGAGTTTCCTTACCAACTCCCCTTCTTAAGTTAACTAAATCCTTAATCTAGTTATTAACTAGGCCTGTATTTGATCTAATTTCATATCCCTAATTCATGGCCTAAGCAAGGAGCTTGGCTAAAAATTTCTGCACACTCACTTTCACCCTCCATTTGGATTTGACCTACATTAAAGTTGAAATTTTCGGTTTTTCTCCACATGTTTCTTCTCCTTTAACTTATCCATTCTCTAATATACATATTAGTACTAAATTTAAGTCAAAAGTTGAACCCTTTCCTAGCCCTAATTGGTTCAGCTTCCATAGGTTATGTCTGTAGAAACTTTTCTACATCATGACCTATATTCTATTTCTAGATTTAAGCAAGTTTAGTACATCATTTTAGTGTTATTCCAACTCTTCTTCCTCAATTGGTGTTTCCATCCTTCAAACTACTAGTTGGCTAGGCATATTAGCCCTTCCTTAGCCTCTCAAATGTTTGGCCACAGTAGGGAAGGTTGCAGAAATTTTTCTGCTTTCCTACACTCCCCTCTAGTTTAGGTTTTTGCTTCAATTCCCACTTTTCTTGCCCTAGTTCCCATGTTCTTTACTCCAACATGTTCTCCCCTATTTCTACTCTGCTTTCAGCACCCTAATCTCTACAGAAATCCATAATTTTTGCATGAAACATATAGATTCACCAAGCAAAGCAAAGTTTCAACTAATTTTCTAACAAAACTACAAAATCTCCTTTGTTTCTTCTACTTGAGGGAGTTCAGCCAGTGGAGTTTTTAGCCACCAAACCATCTCAAAACAACATATTTCTTCAATTAAATGGTAGAAGAATGAGAGTAGCATGAAAATCTGCAAGAAATTTCATATAAAATTAAGTTTTCTAGAAATTTCTTACCTTTTTTTTCTTTATTCTTATTCTTTCTTCCGTCCTTCTTTCTTTCCATTCCTTTTTCCTTAGTTTACAAGAACAAATATGAGCTTTCTAGAGAAAAAGGTGCTTTTTATACCACCCTCAAATTCAGCAAAATGGCCCCATTGAAATGACCAAAATACCCTCTATGTTTCTAAATCTCCCTTTTTGCCCTTTTTGAATTCTAATTCCACTTTGGACCCCAAACAACTCTTCTAATGCCCTTCTAATCCCTCCAAGCTTAGAGTCTAACCTAGGTTAAGTCACTGATAAATTTTTTTAATTTTATTTATTTAAGTTTTTATGATTATTATTTTTATTTTAGTTGCATAACTTGGGGTTTTTTCCTCCAACCATTGTTTCTTCTTCTAATTTCTTCCACTATCATTTAATCTCATTTTTTTAGTATTTCTAATACTCTTTTATTCCTTTCTAGGGTAGTAAATAAGCAAAAAATAATAATAATATTTCCCTAAGGATTAAATTTCTCCGAAGCTACGTGGAGTGTGAACATAATGCATAGAATGCATGAAGTGATGCATAAAGAAATGTGATGCATGTTTATGTTTTAAGGTTGTGCATTCCAAACTTGGTTTGGAATGTCACAAATTTTGTCTTTTACATTAAGTATTGCATAAAAAATATAGCTATACTTATTAAAAAAGGAAAAAAAAAAAAAAGATACTTAGTACATGAATGCACTATACTCATTTCAAAAGTTGAGATAAGTTCTCATATTTTTTCCCACAACTAACAAACATTTAATTGATATTCATTTTGTACAAGGGCTGACTAATGCTAGACAAAATGTAGTTTGTGATCATTAGAGAGGGAAGCCAAAAATTTGGCCAACTAGGACATGCAATATGTCTAGTATATTCTTTTTAATGCCTAACTTAAGGATATGACCTATTGAACTAATTTCCTAAGTGGTTTAGTGCAACCCTAATAACTATGCTTGAACCTGTCTATTTTATTTAAATAGCATTGTCAATGGACTAAATTTTAATTCTGATATAAATTTGATTTGAATTTTAAGATTTGAATTTGATTAAAATATTTAATAAATCAAATCTAATTATAAGTATCCATAATTTAAAATAAATGAACTGTACATGAAATTAAATAATCAAATACATTAAAAATTTGAATATGAATTTTAATAATATTTTTTAATTAAGTTAATAATTTTAGATATACATAATTGCCACAACCCTATCCCAGATTGTGACCAGCACTAGGGTCCACCAACCCCAGCAAGCCTCATAACACCAAACTGTACCAAAGTACTCATCCCATCAAATAAATAACCATACCATACAATATCCAGTCTCCACAATACAGGATCCTATCTAAGAGTATGAAGGAGCTACTCTAGTGTACAAGATAAAGATATATGAAACCAAGATGCTCATACAGCAAACCGTCAACTGATCCATGCTTTGTCTTTGACACACTAGCCAAGGCAAGAATCGCAAACCAAATATGAAATGTTTATAAAATGTGAGTCACGAAACTTAATGAGTATAGATGATACCTAATTTATGTATGTTAAGATATGTATCATATCACAGTCCAAAACCCATACATATACATATACAATGAGTAGTAATACATCAAAATACATATGTAAATTATCAACATAACCCATCATTATATTACATCACTGGGCCAAAGCACTCCCCGTATGCTACAGCAACACTCTGTTCACCCTTGGTAACCCAATCACATCACATCACATCACCAAGCGTAAGGCACTCCCCGCACGCTACAGCCCGTCGTCTATCGACTGAGCTTGCCATCCTAAACACATCATGATAGTGCCCCTGCCGCCTCACATCAGACCCAAGGCCTCACACTAGACGCTATAACATCACCGTCCTCCATTCGAGGCACCTGGTGTTTCAAATCATATCACATGATACCATCCTCGCATATAAGTCAAAACAGGTATACATACGCATATACAGTTCGCAGTTCAAAAACTTGTATCATCATATCAACATAGCTCACTGATAGTTCACAAAACACATAACACATATCCCGATTGTAACATATAGCCAAATTACAGTTTACAAAACCACATAATCATCATGCTAGAAAACACAGTATAAAAAACATATGCATAAGAAAGGGAATCATCACTCATAGTATAAGAGCTGAACTAAAAAAGAAGTCCCGATCACCCTCACTTGACTCACTGTTCTAGTTTCGACTCACTATTCTAGTTTCGCCACCACCAGTGTATATGTAATCAAAACCACATGAAGTCACCATCAACACCAAACCAACATAAGAAATGGGCTTAACAGCACAAAATCGAGCCCAAATCCCATCTCGGCACCCTGGCATGCATCTCAAGGCACCACTACCCCATCACTAGGACCCACTTGACTCGCAGCAGTCATCAATTTTACTCAATAAACCTAAAAAAAAAAAAAACCTTTGAAACCCTTAAACCATAGTGAACCGATCTTTAAAACCGCCAAACCGACCTAAATCAGTCTAAAACTACCTCAAACTAAACTGAACTGACAACAAAACCCTCAAAATCAGATTCAAGGCCCAAAAACACTAGGAACCGGTCTGAACCGGCTAAGAACCACTCAAAACAAAGCTGAACTAGCCACAAGAACCCCTAAACCAGGTCGGTTCAACCAAAAACACCAATTTTTGATCGAACCAGACCTCCTTAAACCCCTGGACCCACTTGGCCAATAGTTCATTTCTTCCTGATTCCATAACCGGTCTAACTTCCCGAATCTGAGTTAATTTGACCATTGAACCGGCCGGTCAAACACTGAACCATCCCTAGACCAATTCAGTTAACATAAACCCTAAATTCCATGGATAGCCTATCCTTGCCTTAGTTTTTAATTCTCAATCAATCCTTATCCCTGTTTACCCTATCCCTGGAATAACATATCTCAATTCTAGTTGACCAGTTTGACTCACTAAGTCAACCCACTGTTTCAGTCAACTGGGCCGAGTCAATTCACCAAGTTGACTTGACCCAGACCCAACCCAAATACTTGACTTGGGCCAGCCCAACTCGTGGCCCAAGTCCAACTCACCCCCCCTGGCCCATCCTAGCCAAGCCCCACTAGTGTAGACCCACCTGTGTTGAGTCGACTTAGTGAATGAGCCGACTCTCCCGATTTGACTCGGATGGACCCGAATGCATCCAGGTCTGTCTTCCTCACTTGATTGATGACCCGGTAACCTAAACCGGGTTTGCAACTAATCTCGGCACACAAATCCCAAAAAAAAAACTCATTTTAAACACTCACCTAGCTAATTAAAGCTCAAAACTTGAAGAATCCAACTACGCGAGCTTCACCAAAGCTTTTAATCAGACCAAAATCGTTCCAAAAGCCTCCAAAAGCCAGATTAATTCGTCGGCCGCCTGTGACCCCTTCAACTGGAAAGCTTAGAAAGTTTTTCCAAAATTTTCGAACGATTCCTCAAATCAACATGAGGGTTTAGTTTGCCTGTCCAAGGTTACTCAAATACACAAAAGAATAAGCTCCCAATCACTCCAATCATCACAACATCTACGATCTCCAGTTCGGGCTACTGTTCTTTATAAAAATTCTGTCAAATTGCAATTTAGTCTCTCAAACCTTGTTTCCTCTCAAACAGGTACCTGGAAAATTTTCAATTCAACTCTACCAAAATTTAATTCATTCATTTTAATCCCTTAATATTAGTAAACTTGAAATTGGGTCATTACAATAATATCAACAAATTTGAACTTGTGTAGTATTAAATTAAAGAAATCAAAAATTTTAGGAATTAATATAATTGATAAAATAGAAATAAATGACTTAAGTATAAAAGAGTATGATTTTCTTTTTCTGAATGACTTTTTTTATCAGATTTCAAATTGTCTATAAGATTTAGATATAAATTAATAGACACGTATTTTATAAAATTTTAAGTTAAATTTAAATATATAACTAGTTAATGAAATTTAAATTTAAATTAATCTGATTTAATATAAATTTTATCTATTGACAAATCTTAAATTTGGCCACGTTGCTGCATCAAAAGTGGCAAAAGGCCATCCCAGGGTGCAGAAGGGTCGGGAAATATTAATATCCATTATGTATTGCTCGAAACCTGCGTCATCCCATGCTTGTCATAATAAAGACAGGGAAACAAACAAGAGATATGCCCCAAAGCTCATCGCAATATGACAAATTACACTAATAGAATTAATAGTAAACAAAAATATCCAAAGTACATATATCTTAAACTCCTTGACAGAGACTTGTAGTTAGACAAGCTCGGACATACCGAATCTCATCCCTGGCCTTCCGCTACGCTAAATGGTTTCGGATGACTTCCGCTATACTAAATTAGTTTAAAATTCATTTGATATTATTCTTAAAAAAAACAGTGACGTCGAGTTTAAAATTTATTTAATTTTATTCTCAAAAATAATAACGTCAAAGATCGTACGGTGTTTATAAAAAGTGTATCAAATAAGCTTTTGACACAGAGGCCACTGGTTGTCGTGCTAACCCTGCTTCATTAGTGCCATGTGCATGTGTGGGGGAAAAATAAAAGAAAGAATGAAAGCAGGAGGAGGAGGAGGAGGAGAGAAAGATTTGACTGGCGAGGGAGCTCCAGAACCCAAAATATTCGACAATTAATGAGGTGATAAGCAAAGCTACCAATCAGAGAAAATATGGTAGTGCTCTGGCCGAGAAACCTGGCCGCTGACATTCTTTAAATCGCATTAATTCTAACTGAGAACATACAACGTTCCCAACTTTTTTCCATTAATTGCCATCAATATTCAGCATGAAATATCACTGTTCACCCCTTCCGTCTCCTTCAGTCCTTGTCTATTCTCAGCCACAGGAGCATTCAGAACGTCAAACCAGCTTTAATGGTTCATGGTTTAACTGTTGTTCAGTCGGTTTTAACCATATTTTATAATAAAAATAAAAAAACATATTATATACAAATATATAAAAATTAATACTCAAATATCAAATAGATATATAATATCTTAAAAGAATACGACATATTGTTAATTGTAACACATAATTGTTTGGTAAACTTGAACTAGTTATTTTTCTAACATTTCATCATTGGTTCAATTTTTAAAGGTAGTGAGTTCATTTGGTTTAAGCCGGTTTAAGTCCAGAACAAATTTAATTATATAAACTAATCAATCCAGCTACTGATACACAGAAAAACCAGTTGAACAAGTCAATTCTATCCAATTGTAACAATTATATACTCTTGCCTTTATCCTTTTCTTAAAAAAAAAAAAAATTATAGAGAAAGTTTATTTTTTTTGTTTGTTTGTTTGTCAGTGCCCAAGGTCCCACCCTTATCAAAAATAGAATCAATATATATGTGTGTACATAATGCTCCATAGCTATCACAACAAGATACAGACGGTGGCAGCTAAGGCTCAGCCTTGGTCCTCTATCAGGTTCAGGTTCATTCTTTCTGCCTTTGGTTGGTCCTCTTCTCCTTCATTTATTGGATCTTTCCAATACACTCCTCCCATGGTGGAAATAGACGTATCTATTCCGTTTGTACCATGTGTTAGCTCCTGATGAGGCATCACTCTCAAAATGTTAACGTAACATACCTGCCTGAAGGAGGCTCATAAGCCACTTCCTCTAACAATGACCTTCCTTTCTGCTTTATTCTTTTCTCCAGTTTCCTCATTGTTCTTTGACCTGTTTTTATTTGAAAGGCTAATTAATAAACCCATTTATCAGCTTCTATTTTTATTGTCATCTATTTAGGCCACTGCTACAAATAGAAGGCCGTGGTCCATTTTAGCGTGGGATGGATCAAGTCTGTCTGGCACTCAGGTTTGAGAGGTTTGGATTTATCTGTCCAAACATAAAAATAATGTAAGACATTCATAGATACTGGTATCAATGCTTAACACGAAAAGTTAATGAAATTAGAACATCATAATCGTCATCATTAGAACAATAAAACGAAAGAAGTAACGAGTAATTTTAAAGTAATTAACATGAAATCAACCCCTCTTTCCAGTACCGTAGAGCTCAAGGCAGTTATTGATAAGAAAAATACGTAATAATTTTTGAAGTGAGAGAAGAGAATTTGACCACTTGTTTATAAACTTAAATATCCTCCTCTTGTTACAATTCTAAGTTAGGTTTACACTGTAGCTACCTAACGCCAACTCATTATGGTGCGCACAACTTAAATAAATGAATCACTAAATATAATTGAACTTTATAGGCACATTTTTCTAGGATCATATACATCAACTAATTTTATTTTTTTTTACAAAGTAAGCCATACAATTAATATTACTTCACTTAAAAAATTCCAACAAATAAGCCAAATTTTTTTAAAAGTTGTCACATTAAATTTTAAGTGGTTACTTTATAAATATTTAACATAATTTGCATTATAAGTGAAAATCTGTCACAACCAAATTGCGATGTCGTGATTGGCGCTAGAAATGAGATTTCCACTCCTAACTAGTTTTAAGTTTATTAAAATTATTCCAAGTATTAAAATAAAAAAATTTGGTAGAGTTTCTTCTAAAATTTAAACATTTTCCAAATTCATAACCTATATAAATATTCCCAAATTCCATCAACAGCAATCAATAGACAATTATAACAGATATAAAGTCTCAACATGTGCTTTTTACAATCGAAAATTGTTAAGCATAATTGGATCTTATCTATGATTTAAACCATAGATAAAAAGGAAATTTCAGAAGCAACTAAGATAAAAAGGAAATAATAATTAGATTAATCTAATTTTTACTATATCTCAAATCATTGTTGGGCTAACTATAGAATTCTACTAAGAATCTGCACTAGAATTTGAAAAATATTAAATAAAGGGTGAGTTTCCACGATTTAATAAGAAATAATACTTATTCTAAATATGCAAGACAAACATTACATAAAATAAATTTTTATTAAACTCAAAAATAATCTTTAAAAGGACATTAATCTAATAAGTGCAGCAAATAAGTAAATATATTTTTTTACAAGTATATTTACAAGTAGTATACAAAATTATATCTCACATAACGTGTTCATCACCCAATATCCACCTTAGGTTAGAATCATTTCATTTATATGCATCAATTATCACCCACCACGGATGTACATATCAAATCATAACCCACAAAGGATATTTTTATCACATCATTATCTATCAAGGCATATATATTAATTTACCACCCACTATAGGTATACATATATATATATATATAAATCAATTTGTCACCCGCCATGGGTAAATATCATCTCAAAACCTTTCATAGATATAATATCAATCATTACCCGCCATAAGTGTAAATATAGAATCTCAAAATGCTTTATAGGTATAATATCAATAATTACTTGCCATGGTCGTAAATATAGAATCTTAAAACCCTCAATGAGTATAATATCAATCTTTACTCGCCATGAGTGTAAAAAGCTTATTCTCCCAAACAAACCATGTCAACAAAATTTTTAGTTGTAAATTTTTTATTCATAAGCATTTGGTAATCATTTGACATAATATAAGTATAATTTCAATACTTGTCATAACTTTAATTTTCATGTAATCAAAAACAGACAATTATATAATGAAATATTTACAAAGTACGCCACAAATATTATAAATCAGTTAAAGATTTATAATTAAATAAGCAATTATTTACAATAAATTTTAAAACAATACACGTAAAGAACAAGTATTATCACTCATCGTGCTATATTGTATATCACTTCGAAATCCACAACATGACTAAACCCTCAATCCAGAGAAGCTATGCAACAAGTATTGTCAATTTTTTAGGGACACACACAACCTTTCAACAAGAGTCCTAGTCGGGACTTTTAAATCATAAATTCTAATTATAAACTCCATTATTTAAACTCGAATACTTAAGCTATTGGTAGATGCAAGAAAGGATTAATGAGACTAGTTCTACTAAATCTTATAATAAACTGCCTTCTTCAGGGGCTAGTTAACGGATGTGTATCAAAGTAAATTTTGATCACTCTAATAAGTTTAATCCAGTACTTTTAAGAGAATTAGAACATTTGAATCTCTAAACTCTTTAAAGTATAAGGCACTAGGATCAAATAGTCGAAAGCGCTACCAAACAGTTAGCTCATTTGACTAGCCTTTGCTAGAAGGTTCTAAAATCCAAGGATTAAAAAATCACTGGACGATCAACCCCTCTGACTAACCCTTACTGGTTTTATGTCCTCACAACAGAAGAAGGCAAAAAAATTACTCACACCGACACACTCACTGGCTCTACTCAACTAGGCACACGCCGACTAAATAGGTCGTGGTGGAATAGCAAGGAAGATCAAAATTAATAGACTTGAACCATGGCACTTGGAACTCGAGATTTTGATGAACAAAGAAGTCACCCAGTCGGTAGTTGATCCATTGAAAGAGGGGCGGCTACAATAAAAATAAAGCGAGAGGGGAGAATACCATGGAGTGTCTAAAATATTATGTCAACGTAAGGCCCCGATTCCGATTCCATACAAATCAATTGGAATGGAAAAATCGTTTGGCCTATCTGCAACAATCGGTTTACCCACAACTTGTATAATAGAAGAATGTCTGATTGTGTATATATACCGCAAATATACATTCATTTAGAAAAGAAAAATGGAAAACAAAGAAAGGAGGCATGACAATCAGTCTCTCTCTCTCTCTCTCTATATTTATAGATAAATACATGATGTTCTATAGCTGTCGAGGACAGAGACCGGCGGTGGCAGCTAATCTCAGCCTCGATCGCCTACGTCCAGAAAACACCCATGAACTCTGCGCACTTCCGGTTGGTCCTTTTCTCTTTCTCGTAGTCACTTTCGAAAGTATACATTAGATACGTGAAAGTGGCTTAAGTCACTACTCTAATTTGCACCTTTCTCTCTCTCTTTTTCATTGCACTTCACTTTCTATTGTTTTATCTCGTGTTTTTATTTGGAAAACAGGGTACGTTTCCCTGTTTTTTCTATTTTCATTCCATGAAATTCATGAATGGATTACATAGAAGATTCATTATTTTTCTCCCCATTAGAGATTACTAATTGTGATTGTTAGTTTTGTAATTCATGATTAGAATATTATGTTTAAAATTGTATTATACTGCCATAATCCACAATTAATAATTTTTAAGTTAAGATTAATTAGAGTTGTGGCTAATTTGAAAAATCAATTTGCGCAAATATTCATGTGTTTGTTGGAAGCATACAATGAAAAGGGACTCATCCAAGAGGATTCTCGAGAAATTTGAACCGGTAAGTGATCATAATTATTATAACATTACTGTAGAGCACATTTCAGCACAACTGTGGCAAGGGTTGGGGGGCATTGCAATGCACCAGACACTAAAATTTTTAACATAGTGTGCTATATAGCGTGCCCAAGTACAACGTAGTGTGGGCTGCGGTGAGTTTTTATATCCAATATATTCAAGCATGGGAGACTTATACCTTGGATCCCTTTCAACCCTTGGGACTTCGAAAACCCTTCAATGCTCTTCCGTGCATAAAAGAGGAAATAATTGCCAATCAAAGGATCGTACAATACTCCAACTATCCATTAGAAATCAGATTGCTTCCAACAATTCCTAAAGACTCTTCCTTTACTTCTCAGCCATTTTTGGCAAGATTTGATGAGTCCAGCTACGTAGAGAGTTCAACGAGATCTTCATTCATCCTGAGTATCAAGAATTGCCTACCATTTGTATGCATAACGGTTCTCATCATTCAACAACTGGAAGATCAATTAGTATATCGATGGAAATCTGGTTTGTAATTACAGTTGTTAGAAAGAGATTAGTGATTTTCTCCGAGATCAATTGTACAAAATACTTTTGGCTTCTATTGGTTAATTAAATTCAAATTTTTTTAATTTATTTTGATTGAATTTGGATTATATTTGTGCTTGTAATTCTATTTTGATTTTTAACTTGCCCCTTTAAGAAATTATAGATCATTGACTTCATAATCACACGAATAACATATAATGGCTCCTCCAGTTTTTTAATGTCTCCGGGATTGCATCATATACATTATGGGATTGTGGAATAGATATTACATTAACTAAATATATACCTGATGAAATAGATACAGTAATCGTAACCAAAGTCTTGTATTTATTTTTACATGCAAGTATATTTCATTGAGTATACTAGAAATAGATATAGTAATCATAATCAAAGTCTTTCGTTTTTTTTTTTTTTCACAGTTTTGGAAAGAAAAAAAAAATCTTTTCCCCTCCTTTCTAGTTCTATCCCTTTGTTCTAAGCCCACAGACAAACAAGAAAGAGATTTGGCTACATCTATTTTATGAAAATTAAAATATGAAATATTAATTTAAAAACTGATCTAATTTGACAACAAATATATGCAAAATGACTATGAAAAAGTAAAGGTTTTTATTTTATTTGTCAAAACTGGTTCCTATATGTTGAAAATAAAATACCCCTTTTGCAAGTTCATTTTTAGAAACTACCTTCTCAAGAATTTCTAAAAAGTATTTTTTAAATTAATTTAAACTATAAAAAATAAAACCAATATAAAATGACAAGTTACAATATTTAACCATTTATATCGCCAGACAAGAGTATTTAACAAACCAAATCAAATTAATTAGACCCATGGAACCATGGTTGGATTTGGTTTGATTCGGTTTAGAAAGAGATTTTTTTATACGATTTGATTTGATATATGATGTCTAAATAAAAGATTGAATTTGAGTATTAAACCATAAATCAAACCATAAACACCCCTGTCATGGGCTAAGCCTCCTTGCATAGAGATATTGTGTCTCACTAATAATTAAAAATAAATCAATAAACCATAGATTTTCTTTTCTAAAGAACACATTCAAAAATTTGGACCTGTGACCAGTGCAAGGATTGGAATGGATTCCACCTCAACAAGCCTACAGAAATCATATAAACCCAAAATAATTAAATCGAATCTTATATAAATACAATCCGAACAAAATATATTTTCAAATCCAATAGTTTCGTCAATTAAAGAGAGAGACTTACCTATAGTTAATGAAACCCAAATTCAAAAGATCTCACCTCTATCACAACCCAACCCGGGAGCACGACTAGCACTAGGATTGGCGTATCAACTCTAGTAAGCCTCAAACTCCAACAATAAAAAGACATAGTCTTAGGATAATCATCACTATATATAGGTAAATCAAAACATGTCTGAGCGATACATGTCTACAGTACAAAAGTAAATATACAAAAAGTGTCCATACAATCAAGTAAGTACAGCAGTGACAGAACTGTTGCAAGAGCTACCGCTGTCAATCAGAACTGAAATCTGGAAGGTGGGGGAAAAAGGGATGAGTATAAAACTCAGTGAATAACAGTACTACTCTACACATGCTGGGACAAGAATCGTAACCATTCAAAACACAAGTACCATCTCCAGTAATAACATAGTTTACAAAAAATCACATTTGTCTCAAAGAACACATGTATTTTATATATGCTCAGTTAGAATCAAAAATCAGAAATCTGTCGGAGTATCAGAACATATCACATATCAGAACTAGAGCCACATATGGACCTAAGGCATTCCCCGCACGCTACAGTGACCTACTATCTGCCAATTGAGTCCTTAGCATCCGTATCAGAATTAGAGTCACATGTGGACCCAAAGCACTCGTCGAACATTACGGCAACCCACCGTCTACCGGCTGAACCTCTGGCATCCCATATCAGAGTTAGAGTCATATATGGATCTAGGGCACTTCCCAAACATTACGGCGACCCATCATTCGTCGGCTGAGCCTCTAGCATCCCGTATCAGAATCAAAGTCACATATCACATATTTGTAACACTAGGATCCTGTGCCAGAACCAGAACCAGGATCAGGATCAGAATCACATATATCACATCATTGGGCCTACGGCACTCCTCGCACGCTACGGTGACACACCGTCTGTTGGCTGAGTCCCTGGCACCTCGTATCAAAACTAGAATCACATAAAACTCCTGATAGATTAACTTTTAAAAAAACACATGTATCACTAAGGCAGGTATGTAATCAATTACAGAAATAATTTCAAACTTATCATACTTTAAAACAGATAAATCCATATCCCGGAAGTAATACCATAGTTCAGAAATCAAAACACATAAACTAACAGAAAATCGAAATGCAAACACATGTACAGAGAGTACTGTCACTCACTGGACACGTCAAAACCGAAAACTGAGACTTTGACAAACGGCTCACGAATCAAAGCGTACCTCCTCAGGTGTATCTACAAAGCACCGATTCACAAGTTAGAATCAAAATCAAAATTCTCTTTAAAAGACTCAACTCCCGAAAGTGGCCCAGAACCCTCCCCTTATCCAAGCCTTAACATGCATCTCGAGACCCTCCGATATAACCCTATCCAACTCTAATTCATACTTAAAGCCAAAACATAATCTCATGCTTAACAAAAATTTGTAAATCAGGACAAACCGATTTCCAAAACTATCAAATCGGCTCGAACTAGCTCAAATACTTCACAACCGAATCGGTACTGCCATGAATCCCTCAAACCAACCTGAACCGGACCAACATCCCACTAAATCAGGTTGAATCGGGCCCCATTTCCCATGAACCAAGCCAAACCGGGCTCAAATCCCCATAAACTAAGGTGAACTGGGCTGAACCAGACTTCAATCCACATGAACCGATTTCAAACTAGGAAGAACCGAACTAAACCGGCCCAAATTCCCATAGAAACACACTAAACTGGGCCCACTTGTCCCTGAACCGGGCTGAAATGAGCCTAACCCTTATAAATCAACTAAATTGGCTACATTTCCTCATGAACTGGGATGAACCTGCTTCAAATCACCTAGAACCGAGCTTGCGTGGCACAGAACCGGAATGAGTCTACTTCAAAAACCACCATTCTTGCCTGAACCGGCCACCACAAGCCTTGAACCAACCTTCTAACCCTAAAACTAGTTGGTCCACTCACCCTTTCCCCAAAATAACACTAAACCAAGACCCTCTAAACCCCAATCCTGATTTAACCCAGTAGTGCACTACATACAAGACTGGGAACCAGTCCACTCCTCCCCAGCCAGACCCCCTCAACCCTTGAACCGATCGGTTCTAGCCTAGTTGGGCTGAATTGGCCTCATCAGCTCAGGACAAACCCGAGCAGCATGCAGGTTTGTTTTCTCTACCTGGGAACCCGGGTTTCAGACCCGGTTCCCTGCACACAGAACCCGACTTCCATTCTTAAAATTTGAGCATAATCGAGCTTACCTGGATCGATTAGCTGCTAGGGGATGAAGAATCAAAAGCCCTAGAGTGGATTCCAAGCTCAAATCACAACTTGAACTCTCAAAATTGATCGATTTCTTCCTGAAACCTCTCGGACCCCGTCGGCTCCCTGAACACCTTCCCAACCTTTTTTCTACCCCTCTTTCTCTCTTAACTCTAATTGATCAAGATATTTCGTCCTGCCAGCACTGAATCCCACGTTTACATCATCCAAACCAGTTGGTTTCTCCAGATTAGACCAGATTCAGCCGGTTACCCATCAGTCTGGGACCGGCTAAAACTTCTCAACCCGTCACGATCCAATCCCCCAAAGTTACATTTCCTACAATTAAGCCCTTCTAAAATTGCAACTCGACCCCCAGACTCACGCGCCTTCCCATTTCAGTCCTCTTGCATTTCTTTCTTCTATTTCAACCCCAAATAAATTCTAATTTAGACCCAAACTCTTCCAGATTTAGCAGAAATGCCCCAAGTCATTTAATTTCTATAGGTAGCCCCTTCCCAATTCTTAATTTGGTCCCTAAACACTTAATTTATTCACTAACACCCCTGGTCCTTTAAATTTACAAATCTCCTCAATAAAAAAAGAAATTTAGGGACATTACGTCACAGTTCTAACAAAAACAGAAGAAGCTATACTTTTAACAAATAGTAAAATTAGTGATCTTCTTAGACAGCAAGATCCAATGGATATCAAACTCCAAATTTGAAAAGTATAAAAGGGTGAAGCGATAGACCTAGTAAATAATAACCTACATTTATGAGAACAAGGGACAGATATAACATGTATATAAAACTTCACAATTAACAAATTTATCGTCATATAAAATTTTAGGGAGCTCGTGATCAAAAATGAAATAGAAATCAGAAAGCAATCTCATAATCAGTCAATAGCAAAAATCAGAAGGCAGCATCTTGGTGTGACCATATACACATATACACATATACAAGTCTCCCATGTCAGCCCAATATAAGAGCCTAGCATCACCCCTGCCAGATGAGGATACTGTACAGAGTGCACTCAATCTAACGATTATTGTCATTAGCTACATCATTCTAAAATCTGAAATTTTCTTAAAACTGTTTTCCAAAAATAAAGAGAAATAGTTTAACAGAATTTTCTATTTACCGATATAAACAGAATCGAATGTAAATAATAAATAGTATTTTCAAAATAATTTCAAAATTACATACATGTCCCTTATTATGCTTTTATAACAAAATTTAATTCAATTTTCAAAAATTAAGTATATCATATAAAATCAGAATTTATACCATATATGAAAAACAGTAAATGTTCATAAATGCACATTATTACTCACAAAACAAGTTGGAATCAAATGGTTCGATCTTTGAAAGTATGGGCTCAACGAAAAAGTTCTACAGAATCTAAAATCACAAAAGTGATAATATTTCCAAATTAGAATCCTGAAATATTAAGAGTTTGATTTATTCTAAAAACTTTTAATCAAACCCATTTGTGATAATTTAAATCCAAATTCAAGTTTAGATCCTAAGTCTAAAATCCAAATCCAGAATTAATATTTCTATATTTTTATTTATTTACTTTTCTTAAAGAGAAATCTAGCTTCATATTTGGATTCTAAAATCTAAATCCAAATCCAAGGACTCAATCAAAATTAGAATTCTAATACACGACCAATTTCGTCATATTGTTGTTGTGTCATTATTATTGTTATTGTTGTTGTTGTTATTATCATTATTTTTATTGTTGTTATTATTATTTTAAAGGCTCAAGTCCTTAGTTAGAATCCAATTCAAATCTACTGATTCAGATCCATTATTTAAATCTATATAAAAATCTAAATTTAGAACTAAGTTTAGATCTCGATATCTAGATGTAAAGCTCAATTCACTGTCCAGATTCAAAATACAAGTTTTTGCAAACAAAATAAAAAAAAGGTCAGAAACTCAATTCTAAATCCAGATCCATATTTATTACCCAATCCCTTGGGTCCAATATCACAATCCCAAAACAAATCAAACCTATGTTCTCAATTACAATTCTATTTCTATTAGATCTAGACCTATAATCCCAAAACCATCTTAAAATTCTTGAACCGCAACCCAAAACCATTATTCAAATCCAATATGTAATCTATATTACAATCCAACACCTAACCTATTTTCACATAACCAGAATTGAATCCAAAATCCAAACCCAAACCCAAACCCAATTTGTACCTAATTAACTGGGTTATCTTCTTGCTTCCTTTGTCAAGTGAATCTTGCAGTAAAGTAAGCTTCCAAGTTTGCAATGCTAACTCCCGATACTAAAGAGAAACAAGATGAACGCTTTACTTTCGTTGAATGAATAAAAACGAAATTAGAAAGGACTATGATGCTTGCAATAGCGACAGAGAAAGCGACGAAAATTGGTAACTGTGTCTTGACAATTTCTCCCAAAACTAAAGACGATCATGTGAAATTAAATGAGAAATCTTGTTCTAATAGCTCATATTGACGTGGTTGTATGCTTAAGTTGGGATTAAATTGCATAAACTTAAAAATTTAATAGGATTGCAATTAAGATTTTGAATAAGAAAATAGGGATAATGATCAAATACAAGTTATTGTGTGATTGATTTAAAATCAAATTGCATAAATTTAGAGTATTTGATAGGATTGTAATTAGAGTTTTGGACAAAGAAATGGGATTAATGATCAAATCCAGATTTAAAAAATTTTCAATTAGGTCTCTCAATTCCTGATTACATATGACTTAGTCCTTGACTCTTTCTGATTCTTTCTATCTAGGCCTGTAAAATTTAAATTAAATCAATTGCACCCTCTAATCCTTTAATTAAGTCCCTAAATTTCTATTCCTATCAATTAAATCCCTAAATTATCAAAAAATTTTAATTGACCCCAATTTCGTATTACAAAAATAACAGTCCGAGAGCCTAGCCATGACAAATCTCTGTAAAAACCAGCGTTTGTTTTTCATAACCGTTTTCTTGAATAAGTTTTAGAAAACATGTAAGTCGTTAGAGAACATTGTTTTTCCAGAATTCTCGGAAAGGAAACTCGTTTTCAAATGAAAATGGATAAAAAAATAATATATGTTTCAAAATTTCAATATTTTCTATTTCTGTAAAAAAATAAAATAAAAGTTTTTCCATTTCTGGAAAAAAAGCTCAAATCTTTATAATATCAGATTTATTTTAAAAAATGAATTTTTAGTTAATTATAAGTGAGATTTTTGTTTATTTATTTATTAAAATAAATCCAAAAGAAACGGTTTTCTAGGGAACCAAGCAGCTCTACGAATCCAACAAGAGAGCACAAGCCTTGATATGCCTTGATGGATAACAAGTAGCAGGGATGCGAGAACAGAAGAAGAGGAAGTGACTAATCAATCATTCCCTTAATACAGTCTAAAAGTGTCTTTAACAGTTAGAAATTAATTAGTGATGAACTCAGAGGAAAGAAAACAGAGTTTTCCCTTTCAGGAGCAGTCAATGAACAGAGCCTCCCAAATCTCTGTAAACACTTCAACAATAATCCTGTGATGATGATAAGAGTTGAGAGCCAGAAACGTCTGCAAAGTTGCTCAAGCTCACAGGCGCTCAAAATCTGCTTCTGAACGATCATCTCCAGCATCGAAGTTCTGAAATCGTTGTAAGGATCGCTCGAACGCTTCACCACCGCAAAGCTATCCTTTAATTTCCCCTGCAAATGTGGCATTTTACCTCTCCGTGAATGATGATGACTTGCTTTTGAAGAAGACTCAGAAGAAACAGAGGACAGAGACTTGGAAGAGAAGAGGGTCGTTTCGCTCACGGTTTCTTCGTCGTCGTCATCTTCGCTGCTGACACCGTCGTAGTAACTGTCGAAACTGTCCTTCGTCATGAATTGAGTTGGCTTCTTCTTCTTCTTTTTCCCCTTTTTCCCCTGTTTTATGTCTCTGGAATTTGATTCTGAGGTTTGGGGGTTGAGAGGGGATATGGGGGAACCCGGAGGGCATACTGGGGAGAGAAGAGAGCATGGATTTGATGGTTTGTGGGTCGTAAAGGGGTGTGGCTCGAGGTATTTGGATTTACAAATGGAAGGGAAAGGGTAAGGCCTGGGAGAGAATAGGTCGATCAATTGGTGGTGGCGGTGGTGGTGGCGGCGGCTCCGGTTATGTGGTGGCTCGACGACGTCGGAAAGATTTCGGGGCTTGCAAGACCCAAATGACGATCGGAACATGCGGGTGATTTGCTGCATCACTCGCTTCTGGTTCTGTTTCTCCATTTTAGGTAGGTAGGTCGGTAGGGAGAGAGAGAGAGAGAGAGAGAGAGAGAGAGAGAGTTTGAAGAAGAAGGTAACCAAGTTCATAACATGATATATTTGAGAGAGGGAGAGGGGATGGCGGACTTGGACAAGTAGTGGTTTAAAGAAACGAGAAACTCAGGAGTCTCGAACTTCTGATTTTGATATTGTGAGAAGTCTATCAAACTTGGCTTCTCTGCTACGTTTCGTCTTCTTCTTTCTCCCGTTAAAAATACTGCCTCCATCAGCAAGATTTACACACGCGCCACAAAAGTCGTTTAAAATGCACGCACCATCATTTAAAAAAATAATACTAGATATTAATGAAGCAGTTAACACTAAATTATATATATGGTTGTTTTATTAATTCATATTATCATTTTCATAAAATGTAATAGAGTGTTAATTAACTTAAATTATAATTATTTATTAAATTATACAATTTTAGTAATTAGTATTATTTTATTATTATTTCGCTAATCCAAATACAATGACAAAAGGTACAACCTAGAAACTCACAAATCCCACACATAACCCTTAAAAAAAAAAAAAAAAAAAAAAAAAAAAAAAAAAAAAAAGAAGAAGAAGAAGAAGAAGAAGAAGAAGAAGAAAAGAAGAAGAAGATACAATGAGTAAGGATGGTGTTCTTTAGCTAGTTTGACCTACCTTGCTGGCCAATTTGCAAGAAACCAAAGTTGTATATGCTGAGTTTTTCAAATTCCATAAAAAATAAAAAAATAAATTAATTAATCTTACTATGCTAATGGTATATTCTAATTTAGTCATACGCTACAATATTTTTTTTAATTCCAAATTTCAAACTCGGCTAATTAATTTGTAGGTTTAATTAATTAGTTCTAGCCAAGCCAACTATTTATTTATTTACTTGTGTAAAAAAATTAAATGTAAGACATAACCCAGATAAACTATTGTTTGGTCATTCTCTAACAAATTCTTTGAGATGGCATTATTTTCACCCGATATTTGGAAATGATAGATTTGAGAGCTAAGCCAGTTTGACTTGAGGAAATGTTTTCCATTTTCTGTTTTTATTTTTTAAAATTATTTTTAAAATTTTTAAAATTTAGAAAATATGTTCAATTTCATTTTGGTATTTTCTATGTTTAAGAAATGGTTTAAAATTTTTAATATATGTTTCTATTTCCAATATATTTTTAGAGAAACGTTAAATAAATTTTTTTTTTGTGATTTTCAATTTTCAACTCATTTTTTAGAAAGTAATTTCGATGAAAATAGAAAATATATAAATTAAAAGCATTTTCAATATTGTTTTTTATTTCATTAAAAATAAAAATAGAAATTACACAAATCAAGCGAGTCCTCATTTTTTAATTTTTTTTTTATTTTTTGAGAGAAGATATTTGAGAATTAAGCTATTTATTTAATTACTAGGGAATTCTTTTGAGGAAAATGGGGATCAGATGGTTAGGTATTTTAATTCCACCACAAACACATATAGTCAGTAAATTCCCACCAACCATATTTGAGTGGCATAAAAAGAAGGTAAGGATGGTGACCCTAGGAAATTTAAGTCAGGTATCCATGGAATTTAAATTCAAACATACAATATGATTTTTACTTTTATAATTTCCTTATACCCAGAAAAAATTATTTAAATAAAAAAGGAGGGGAGGATGGACTTTGGGTTCCAGAAAGAAAGCTAACTGATTAATTAATTACTGAATAAAATAATCAGAGCAGCAGGGTTGGTTCAACTATTAGGACCCGGCCCCCCTTTACAAAGACTCTTTTGGCACTGACGTTCTCTTAAATAACTGAGCAATTGAGAATTTACAACGCTCGATGTCTAAGTTTGGGGATTTAATATTTAATATGGTGACACAAATAATATAAATTTAGGATATCTCCATTTCCCATTTGTTGGTGGATGTCAACGATAACGGTATTGGACATTCCTACAATCCATTTGGGATATTCACACCTCATTTTAATGATTTTTTTTATATTTTTTGAAAAATATTATAATGATTAAAAATAAAATATTTAAATTTGAGATCATCACTTTAATGATGAAATTTTCTCTCCTTAAACCAATTTAATCTAGCAAAAATCATATGAAATTAGTTAATATATAACAATCTAATTAACAAATTTATCATCATTTTATTTGATAATAACATTCACAACTCTATAATCATTTTATTTATCAATTATCCCATCGGAATACAAATTATTTATTTATATTTGTTACTCTTTTAAAAGTATAAATAATATATTGTCTGTAAACAAAATTAAAATATCAGATTTGTTTTCTACATATTTTAAATGGTAATTGTAAAATAAGATTTCTTATCATTAGGGCTTCCAATAGAAATTTATTTTATTGCATATAAATATAAAGTTAATTTTTAAATATCAATTTCATCGAATAAATCTATTAATTTAAATTTAAATACTATTTTTAAGAATAGATAAAATAATATTCTTATTTGAAAAATTTTCTCACACACTGCTAATATAGTATATGTAAAAACATTTTTCCACTCGATGAGAAATGATATGGATGAAACTTGGAAGAATTTCTTGACGGGGTAATCTATTTCTATCATGTATTTGTATACATAATACTAGCTCAACACAAACATAATCTTCATGTTATATGAATATTCATGCACGATCTATTATATATTGATTTTTCACTAAATATCTTTTTTTACATACTAATATTGAAGCCAAGAAAAACTAATTGCATGAAAATATTAAAATATTCCAACAACACACGGTTTGACTAACAAAAAGAAAATTATTCTTTAGAGCAATTCGAGAATTATTAAAAAAATTAATAAATTATTTAATGATTTGTTTTTATAATTTTAATATAATTATTTTTTAAGTTTATTTTATTTAAAGTCACTTTTTAAATGTATTTTAAAATTTATTTTATTTAAATATGTTATAAAATGATGTTTAAAAGTTTTGAAAAAAATACGAGGAAAAAGTTACTTTCGTTATTCACCTTTAATTATAATTACAAAATCATCTCATTAATTGTTAAAAATTGAATATCACATGAACAATTTTGCAATTGAATTAACATGTGAAAGACGAGAATAACTTTTTTCGTAAAGTACTTGTGCCCTTCTACTCGCACAAGTCACAAGCGCTTCGAACTCATAAATTGTGGTTCGCATTCTCGTTTACAATTTCAAATTGAATAAGTTGTGGCTCGTTCCTACAAGTAGCTTGGTTGAAATATGTTTGAGTGGGACAAGGATAAGCGGTTGTTGAACAATCAAATTTTCGAAATTTCTTTTTTCTTCTTGACAAACACGGCCTTACCATGTTTGCTTTGTCATCCCTTACACTGGTAGACAAGAAAAAGAAAACCAAATATTTATCTAATATTTCTTTTTCTCAAGAAAAAGCTGCCTTGTCAATTTTTTCAACATCAGCATTTTGAAAATAGGAAAATGATATTTGGGCCCACTCGGCCTCACAAGGCACCATATATTATGATGTATCTCACGTGATTTTTTACACTTGTGAGCTGTTTGGCCATGGCCAAATCCGCCTTACTAGTGTTGCTTCCTTGAGAAATTGTATTTCAATTTTTTTTAAGCAGTAAGGTTGTCTTTTTATAATAAATAAAGGTCATGAATTTAAGTATTGAAATCGCTAATTTGCACTTTGCACCCTTAATATATAAGGTTTTGACGTTTTGTACCATAAAATTTTAAGTTTAGCACTTTGCATCCTAAAAGTAAAGATTTTTAGCACTTTACACTCTAAAATTTTAAATTTAACCTCAAAACCTCCTAAAATTATAAAAAGTGTACCATATATTTGATTACTCATTAAAATTAAGAGTAAATTTAGAATTTCATGTAAATGAAGAGTAAAAAGATCATAAAGGACTTACACCCTTCAATTTTGTTATTTCCACCCTATTTAATAAACTTTCACTCAATTTATACATATATTAATGGCATACAAAAGATTAAAAAATTTAGTACTGTTCAAAATTTTAAAATTTTAAAACTAAAAATAAAGTTTTGATAAAAAATATAAAAAAAATTTGAAGGACTATTTTAGTTCTTAATTTGTTTTGATATTTTATACAAAAATAATTATTTGAAGTAGCTATTGTAATTCTTAATTTGTCTAATATTTTACATAGAAATAATTATTAGTTCTTAATTTATAACAAATTAGGATTTTTAGTTTTTAAATTAAGAACTAAAATAACCACTTCAAATATTTATCAAACTTTTATTTTTAGTTTTAAATTTGAATATGTAGAAAATTTATGATCCATGTGTATTTGAAGAAGTTAGTTTACTTGATTTAGATTCAAATCAGAAACATTAATTTTGAAGTAGCTATTATAGTTCTTAATTTATCTAATATTTTATACATAAATAATTATTAGTTCTTAATTTGTAACAAATTAAGATTTTTAGTTTTTAAATCAAGAACTAAAATAGCCACTTCAAATATTTTTTTATATTTTTTATCAAAATTTTATTTTTAGTTTTAAAATTTTAAATTTTTGGACAGTACTAAATTTTTTAATCTTTTACATGCCATTAATGTGTATATAAATTGAGTGGAAGTTTATTAAATAGAGTGAAAATAACAAAAAATGAAGGGTTCATGTCTTTTATAATATTTTTACTCTTCATTTACTTGAAATTCTAAATTTTTTTTTAGTTTTAATGAGCAATCAAATATATGGTACATTTTTTGGAATTTTGGAAGGTTCTTAGGCTAAATTAAAATTTTGGGTGCAAAATGTCGTGGGGTGCAATGTGCCAAATTTAAAATTTTAGAGGTACAAAGTACCAAAACTCCCTATTTTTGGGTACAAAGTGCAAATCAGTCACATTGAAATAATTTTTTTTTTCTTTTTTTGTTGAACAAGATTAAGGTTATGTATTTTAGAACTTACATAATTTATGAATCTTGGATTAGTAACTAATGATATAAAAAATAGGATTTTAGTTATTATAATATTATGTTAAATTTTTAATCAATATTTTCTTAAAAATTAAATTTATAAATAAGTAAATTATCTTTCACTGTATAAAATAAATCTAGTTCAAAACTCAAGTGAGATTATAAATTTCATTTATAGGTAGAAAAATGGAGTACATACCCTCTTCTTTTTTCAATATATTAGATTAATAAATCATTAAAGTGTCATGGGTGCGTTATCATCTCTGTGAAAGATATATTTGTTAGGGTTTGTATTTTCGCTTACATATTATCTGAAAATATGTGATACTTTCTCTTACTCTAATTCCTTACACCCTGGTCAAATTATCAGATAAGTCATATTATACAGTGAGTAACTTGGTCAAATTATCAGATAAGTCATAAAAAATATGCCTCATGTTCTCAAAACACAGTTAAACAATTAAGCCATGTGGGAATGTCTTTTTATATCAAAAATCACATCTCACAACATAGTGTATCATATCGGAGGAATCATATATCACATATCATATCAGAACTGGTATTAGAATCAAAATCTCAACTCACGACAGAGCGTGTCATGTCGGAGGAATCACATATTACATATCACATAGGGATTCCATATTAGAATTAGAATCACAATCAGAATCAGAATCAGAACCCAGAATCCAGAATAACTCCCGACATAGATTTGAGAAAAACAATTATAATAGAGACATGAATTTCAATTAATCATCTATTTTCAAATAACTCACGGTAATTTCAAAAAAACGAATACATGACCCAATTTTTGTCTTTTCCAAATCAGAAATCACATCACATCAATCATTTCATAATCAGAACAAAATAACATGCATAAAGTAAGTATTATCACTCACAGTCCAAACTAGAACTGAAAACCTGAAGCATTGAAAACAAGCTCATGGATCAAAGCGTGTCTCCTCGGGAGTATCTACAGTCATGACATCACAGAATCAAAACCAGAACTGAACTTTACCAACTTATAGGTTTACATACTCAAAACAGACCAAAACCCCATTTTAAGACTTTAGCACGCATCCTGAGGTCCTTTACCTCGCTCCCGAACCTAAGTTGAAGGGAACATATAACTAATCCTTATACAAAATCATCAATTTAGGTTGTACTGGCCTTGAATACCTTTGAACTGGCTTGGTTCAGTTAGAAATTGCCAAAACTAACCCCGAAACCCATTGAACCAGCCAAAATATCATTAAATCGATCATGCACATGCTCTTAAAACTTTAAACCAACTATGAACCAGACTTAAAACCATTAAACCACCTTAAAACATCCTTAAACCCATCGAACCAACTCCAAAGCCCAGAGAATTGGACTCATTTCCCACTAAACCAGCCTCAAACAAGGTGAACCGACCATGAACTGGCCTTAAATATATTGAACCGATCTAGTATACCCTTGAACTGGGCCTAAACAACTCTAAACCGGTTAGTACAATACTGAACCAAACCAAAACAACACTAAATTGGCCCTAATTAGCCTTGAACTGGGCTTAATCCAAGCATTTGCACAATGAATCGGCCTAAAAACCATTAATCCGGTTGTGGGTTTTGAAACACACCGAACTGGCTATAAAACCCCATGAACCAATTTTAAAACCACTGAATCGGACAGAAAATAGCTTGAACCGGTCATAGCAACGTTGAACTGGCCACCCAAGACCCTAATCCCTTAATTTTTTTGTTGAACCGGCTGGTTTACCCTTGAATTAGCTATGAAACAGTTAGGTAATTTTATTACCTTTCTAACCACATATTGAATTGGCTGTGAATCGATGTAGAAGTCCCCGAATTTTCCAATTTTCCTTTTTTTGCTATTTCTATTTATTTTTCTAATTTATTAAATTAATTATTCAGCCAAATCCAGTAGTCGAATCTAGACCAAACCCAAAACCCACACCCAACTCATTGATAGCCCAGCCCACTAGCCATGGCCCAAACCCATTTTAAGTACCTAGCCCAGATTCTATCTGGGCCAGCCCACGACCCAAACCAAACTAGTCCAATATTGGTCCAGTTTATTTGGCCAGACTCGAGGTTCCAAAATCAGGTGCCCATGACTCGTATTACCTATAAATGACCCAAAAACAACCTCACTCCATTTTCCATGAAATTGAATAATCAAATGGATGAATTACCTCATGATTTTGAGTATGCTGCTCACCTCAACCAATCAACCAAGATGGTGGCTTTGATGTAGCTTAAAAACAGCTTTTCTGGGCTTAATTTTGGCTTAAATCGGTCGAAAGTGGCAAACGAACACCGACTGAAAGAATTGAGAAATTGAAGCACCTTGAGATGGCTTTTCTTCAAATTGATTGAGGGGTTTTTTTTGTTTTGAGTTGATGATCTAAAATATATGCTCGTTTTGTTGAGCAAAGTCTAAAATCAACGTGAATCGTTGACCAAAGTGTTGGGCGTGCTTCTGCCATTGTTGACTTGCAATCAAGTCCTTGAACTATTTGATTTATTACAATCAAGTCTCTGAGCTCTTAACAGAATGTGATCCAGTCCTTGTCAATTTTATTTTAATCCCTAAAACTTTCAATTTCTTCAATTAAACCTTTAATCTTTCGAAATCAACCCCAAACTTTTTTATTCTTCCAATTAAGCACTCAGCCTATAAAATTAACTTAAAAATTTTATTAAAAATCTAGGATATTACATTAAAATTGGCTAGGAACCAAATCGCATCAAAATTGAAGTCGAAGGACTAAATTGCAAAATCAAGAAAATTTAATTAGTAACCGTCTGTAACGTAGGATTTGTGAGGTATAACCATAAATTGCAATCGATCTTTATGTTTTTCTCCAAGATACTTATAGATTTGTGTGCGACAAAAGTTAATTCACAAAAGCCCCAGCTTAATTTTGCAAGTTTCAATCAATTATAAGTTGATTGAATCGTTCACAGCCATCATTCGTCCATTCTGAGCAGTCTGGAGGGATCAAATTGCCAAAAAGTTCACAAAATTCAGGGTTAATTGGTTAGATCTTTCATTCGATGCATTTTGTAATTTCTTGGGTCAAGAAGATGAAACCTGGTTGGGTTTCAAGTCTGGGGTTATTTGATTGTTGGGCGTGGGCCAGCCCCTAAGGAATTCGGCTGCAAATTTTATATGGCTGGGCTATGGCTAATGGCTAGACCCTTAAATTGAATTGGGCCAATGAGCCGGGCTGGACCAGATCTAAGATTTGAATCCGAATCCAACTAAGTAATTAATTAATTAATTGAGTAAATAAATAAGAAAATAACAGAAAAGAAAAACTGGCCAGTTCAAGGGTTTTTACACCAGTTCATGTTCGGTTCAAGGTAGGGTATGGTCTGTAATAAAATAAACTAACTAGTTCATGGCCGGCTCAAGGGTAAACTACCCTGTTCAACATTAAAAATATGGAATTAAGGAATTTAGTCACATGTTCAACACTGTTATAGCCGGTGCAGTGTGTTTTCCAGTCAGTTTGGTAGATTTTATGGCTGGTTCAGTGTGTTTCCTGGTCGGTTTAATAGATTAAGGTCAGTTCAATTCAATGGGTTTTATGACTAGTTCAGTGGATTTAAGGCTGGTTCAACAGGTTTTATGGTCGATTTAGCGGTTTTATGGCTATTTCAATGGAACTAAGGCCAGTTTAGTGGGTTTCACGATCGATTTAGCAATGTTATAACTGGTTAAATGTTAGTTTAACCTTCTAGTGACAAGTTCAAGACTGGTTTATTTTAATGATTGATTTAAAGGATAATTAGACCGGTTTTATGTTTTATAAGCCGGTTCAAGACTTTAGTATGTGAGATGTGATTTATTTGATTGGTCTGGGATTGTAAAATTCTTGATAAGGGTTTGAACACGAAAACCTAAGGACATATTCGAGTTTTGGAGGGGAATTTAGTTTTAAATTAATTTTGAGATATATTACATTCTAAAATAAGAATTTTGGTTATTTCTAAATTGATTGTTTGACTCTCGTGAAGTTAGTTTGCTGAAACTCGAGTTTTGTGATTCTTTGGTTTTGTGAGTAGTAATATGTATTTATATTATTCATTTTTTTTGTATCTGCTGAATGTTTAGCTGCTACATAAATTGTTTTACCAATTTAGTTATTTTGAAGTTCAATTTAAATTTGCTATAAAAGCTCACAAAGAACATATATGTCATTTTTTGATTTGTTTAGAAATTTCTTGAACCATTGGTTTCAATTACTAATGTGTTTGAAACATTGAAAACTTGTAACTGTTTTTGTTAAACTCTAGAAAATGGTTTTTAAAGGAGTATCGAATTGTAGAGCACTGTAGCTTACGGTAGTATGCATTATATTGGATGCATCTTGGCCTGTATCCCCAACTAGTAAGGGTGGTACTAGACTATTACATTGAACTGATGTGGTAGGCTTGTTTATTGGTTTCCGGCTAACTAAGAGGTCGCTGCTTTGCTATATGTCTATCAACAAACCATGAGGTCGTGTATCTTGTTTTTTGTTCAGTTCTTTGTTATGAAATCCCTAAACTTGTATAAGTATCAATACTTTGTTTTATAATAAAAGTATCTGATATATGTCTCTTGTCATATAAATTCTTATTATTATTCACTGGATCATTAAACTCATCTCTTTATTTTTCTATACTTAGGTTTGACTCTATCGACGAATCTTGTTATGTGAGTGGAGTCAATGAATCCAACTGAGTTGATTTACTATTATATTAGTCAGTTCTTGTTTTCCCATTTTAATTAGCTCTGTAATCACAAACAATTTTTTCGATGCAAAGACATAGTTTGCGATTTATGTTTGTATTTTAGACTTTATTCGGCATTAGTATTTTTCAATATATTAGTAGCTTCCGCATATGAAAGACTTGGCGGGTTAGAACTTATTCTAACCCTAATACCAGTCATAAATTTGACTTCCATGTCGTGATACTAACTATTTCCCCTCAAAAGCATTTGATATGTCATATTACTACTAAACTAATCTATCAAGATTTAATTCTGAAATCACTTATTACAGGTCTACCACAATCTTTTAAAATATGCATATATTGAAATGTATATTGCCTCAACTTATAATTCAATTCACCTTTTTAACTCTATCAATTTGACATCCGTGATAGAAGAATGTGTTTAATCCGTGACAAAAGCATTGGTTTTAGTGTTTGATTGACTTTTTCAAACTTCCATTTTGAGTGTAAAATCATCATGGCCTTAATGGCTAATTAGCATTGTATTTTATTGTCAAGATGCACTGCTAGAATTTAGCCAGTAATTAGCCTAAACATAGGACAAGAAATTCTAACAAACTGATGACAAAGAGAGAAAAAGTTTCAAATTTTGGAAATTAAAATTATAATGCAGAATTAAGAATAAATTATCATTAACTCAGATGATAATGACCCCGTTTTTACTAAGCTTTAAATGGAAGATTATTGCAGTCATATATAATTATTATATTGCCTATCATGATCATCTAAAGATCATCAGATTCGGATGCTGATTCTCAGAGCTACGTGGTCAGAGTTACAAAATAGCATTATCAAGATCTATTCTAATTAACCACAGAGAGAGAGAGAGAGAGAGAGAGAGAGAGAGAGAGAGAGATTCTGAAATGTGAGAGGAAATTTCAAATAAATAAGTATAAAATTTTTAAAATTAATATTTTAATTATTATTTCTCCCTACAATATCTCTCATTTAAATATGCAAAGAAACAATAAAACAAAATCTTAAAATAGCAACAAAAAGGCGAATGTTTTTATTTATAGTTTCCAATATTTTCAGTTGTTTGGCTGAACATAAAATATATGAAAATTCAACAAAATAGAGCATGCTATAAGACGAAAAAATTGTCAAAAATACATATTTTTTTATTTTTACATTTACATATAATTTTTTAATATGAAGTAGCAAACGAAAAAAAGTTAGTTTTTATCAGAGCAAACAAAACATTACAAAATTCTTTCATAACAAAGAAAGAGGTTACAAATATTTATAAACCAAATACTTATAAAATAATTTTCAAAAAAAAATTATTTTTATGAATTTTTTGACTTCAATTTTCAGTTTTCGTTGAAACAAACAGGAAGAAAGCTAGATATTAGACAACCAAGAAGGAAAAAAAATAAAATATAATCAAACAACACCTAATCACTTCCAATTCCATTAACTAGTACATATATAATTAATGGCATTTTTCTAAAAATACAAAATAAATAATATAATTAATATGGATTATTCTCTCTCTCTCTTTCTCTCTCTCCCTCTCCCTCTAAGAAGCATGTTGGGTCATCAGGAGCCTCCAAGTAGGATGTTCATGTTTTTAAAAAGCGAACCACACCATACTGAAAGTTAGTTTTTTTTTTCGAAAATATTATAGGTTTTGATATTAGGTAATACCGTACCAAATATTTTGATATGGTTTAGGTTTTATAAATAAGAAATCATACCAAACCAAATATTATGTAAAATAATTTATTAAATTATTTATATTATATATAAAATATTCAAATTTCTAGAGATTAAAAATAATTTAATAGTAAATTGAAAAAATTAAAAAGATGGAGGTTTATATGAAGGGGATGTGTAAATATGAGGGGTTAAAGTGAAAAAATAGAGGATATATATACGTGTGTATATATATGTATTGTTTGAAACACTAACCCTCTTCTCTCCCATACACAACTCTCACAATTTCCTTTTCCCTTTTTCTTATAGTTACCTTACCTCACTTGCCTTGCTTCTCTTCTCCACTTTCTCGCCTTAATTTTTATTAATTTTGTATGATTCATGGTCAGTGTAGGTCGAAATATGACAAAATAAAGTGAAAGGATGACTAAATCTTTTTTTTCTATCTCCTTTTTTTTTCTTACTTTTAAATCTCTATTAGTTTTAAAATAATAGATAAAATGTTATTATATTTGGTCAATCTATATTATAATCTCTATTGTTTATTTTATAAGTCTTTTTATTTTTATCCATCTATTTATTTACAAGCTCTAACTCATTTTCATAAATTTGTTTACTTATTTGTTAGAAAGTGTTTTTATTAATTATTCTATATTATTTTACTTGATTGATTATATTAAAAAATAATAAAATACTAAAAAACCGAATTGAACTATATCGAAACCGAAGAGATTAATACCAGTTTCAAAAAGCATAGTTTTGATTTTAACTTCAAAAAAATCAAATAAATTGATACAGTATAAATTTTGCAAAAAAACCTGTAAAAAGCCGAACCTTGAACACCCCTACTTCCAAGAGTACCCAAAATACATGAAAAAACTTTGTAATGAGTTAAAAAATTAAATTTTTGTCAAAAAATAAAAAATATAGAATAAAATTTTAAAAATAGTTTTTATATTTTTTATTTTTAAAAAATTGATAAATTTTAAATTTTTAAATATAACCAAATAAAAATTATATAACCACTAAAAAATTGAAATCGTTGGTCTTAATATGACACATTCTTGATGAGAGGTTTTCCTTTCCATGCATGAAGTTTTATTTAGTTCAAAAATTTTGATTACTCCGAGATCTGAAGAGCACAAACACGATACTAATAAAAAGGCGATTATCTGAATTGCAACACTTTGTTCAAACTTCAAAGTAATATAATATTATAGGACATTCATCTCTCAACTAATCCCTACACTTTGATTTGGATATACCAAACCAACTACCCTGGTTTAACGGCTAATGCTTTTAAATTTATAACCACTTATTGGTTGAGGATTGGTAACCAGAATGTACGTATGAAACTCCAAAAAAAAAAAAAAGAAAGAAAGAAATAATAATAATGGTAATTATATTACGAAATTCTGTGTAAGAATTAAGAAACATTTTCCGTCTTCTTGTATTGGGATGGACTTGATGCCTTCGATCCTTTATTTATATGTACAACTTATTTGATTCTCTCAAGTCAAATTATAATATAAAATTAACCTCAAAACTACAATTTGTATGCACTTAGCAAATTAGATCGCTTCAACTCCCACGCCTCGCATCCGTTTGCTTACTTTTTTTTTGGGGGGGGGGGGGGGTGTTTACAACTTTATTAGTTACATAAGGGTCAGAGATCCAAAAATAAAACAAAAATTAGCTAGAGCCATAGTTCTTGGAACTATTAAACCTCAAAAAGACTCGAGAGATCGGGTGAGGCCTAGTCCTTTAAGCTTGACCCAGATGAAAGGCTGAATTTAACAAACATATTCACCAAAAAATTAATTTTTTTTTTTGATGTGACTAATCTTCACTTGTCATCCAAAGGTAGTCCATCTTAACTTCTCTTCTCACTGTTTAGAAAAACCACAATTTGTATTACCCAAGATGAGCAAGCTCAAACACTATAAGAAAATAGGGATTTAGTATCATTAAAAATTAATGCAAAAGGAATAACTTTTGTTGCATATTGAATTTGTAACAAAAATAAATTTGTTTCGACATTGGTGCAAATTGTGTTATTATCAAAAATAATTGTAACAAAACTAGCACAACAAAGGGTGTTGCAAAATGAAAGTCATTTTGCAACAATTGATTTGTTACCTATTATTTGCAACAAGCAACGTCTTGTTGCAAAATGAAAGTCATTTTGCAACAAATGGTTTTTATTATTTATTATTTGCAACAAAAAATGTATTGTTGGAAAATCTAATAATTGAATTTCAAATATTATAAATATATAAAATAATTTTTAGCAATTCATTTTTTGTTATTTTTTGCTACAAGTGCTATGTAACCTAATTATTTAAATTCAAATATTATAAATTTATGAAAATAATTTGCAACAATTCATTCTTTATTATTTTGTAACAATATTTATTGTTACGGAACCTAATTTATTAATTTCAAATATAAAAAATTTATAAAAATAAAAATTAATAATTGCTACAATCCAATAAATAAATCAATATTCAATAAAATGAATATTTATAATAATTTGCTCTACAATCTAATAAATAAATGTTTTTACTAACTACTTAAAAACAACAAGACAACTCCAAAAAATAAAGAAATTCTTCAAGCTCTTGCTAGACATCCTTAAAAAAAAATATTCTAGAAACTCAATTCATATTCCACCATCAACTCTAACCAATCATAACTATTTGATAGCAAAATAAAGCAATTTCTCACATATTTGTTGAGTCCAAGTTAAGCTACAAAATAATAAAATGGATATTAATATTTAAATTAACGAATAAATAAATTGCAATAAGGCAATTATTTTGCAATATATTGAGACATAATGCAAAATAATGACATAAAAACAAGATAGCATTAAATTGAAACCAAATGTATGAGTTAAGATCAAATATTAAATTATAATCAAAACTATATACTATTTTAGCTTCATCTCAATAAGGTAAAAAACATTCAACATATTATAATTAGTAATATTGCAAATTTTATTAAAGTAACTTACATTTATAGCTTGACCAATTCAAAGTTTGCTCAAAAAAGTTTGCAATGTTATTTGCATTTTAACTTGTATCTCAGCATGCATCTCAACATTTTGAGTCTCCATATCAGTCCTAATACGTGCTAACTCTTCTTCTTGTTGCACATGTTGTAGATCCAGTTGTTCTTTCAATTTTTTAACCTCGTTGACCACCTGATCATGCTCTTGAGTAACTTGTTCAATTGAGCTTCTATCCTAATTTTATGTTTTGCAGGTTTAGGACCATAAATTGGCAAGTCTTCTCACTCATCACTTGCACAAAAGGCTTCATCAACCGTTAAGGTTGAAGGATTTTCTCCATTTCTAGATTCTTCCACTAGAATTGTGGCACAATTCTGTAATATTGAAAATTTTACACACAATTCATGCACTATTTCTTTAGCAACTATTAGATAGAATTCACTGCCAAATTTAGAATTAAGTCATTAGTTTAATAATATAACATATAAAAAGTAAATTACATACATCAACTAGTTGTGCTTTTTCATTGACCCAAGTGTCGTCATTCTTCATATGAGCTAACTATCACATCTCATGCGTATTATGTTCTCTCCAACAATAGGATTTCTTTGCATAAAAAAATTTAATTATATGAGATATATAAAAAAATTAACACAATGTATTAATATATAGTATCTTAGTTTATTATGATGAAGAGCCTTAAATTTTTGTGACCAGTATTAAACAATCGTCATGTCCAGCTTATTCCTATTCTTCTTTGATTAATGTAGTTATTCGCTATCCATATGAAGTATTTTCATGCAACCTTCAATAATTTATTAAAAACACTATTTCTTTCATTATTTGGTTGTTGTTAAAATAAATTCATATGAAAACATAAATAAATAACAAATGCCTATTTTAATAACTTTCTTTAATAACCTTAATTTTTGATAATTAGTTAAAAAAATTATTAATTTTTCTTGGAGGGGTCCAATTGCATGAAACTGAATGTATTGGGGTTTAATTAGAAATTTTGGGGTTTTAGTGAAGGAATTAAGAAATTCAAGGTGTTTAAGTAAGAAATCACGAGGTTTGGGGCTCAATTCCAAACTGTTAAGGGCCAAATTGTAAGAAAATAAAGAGGGATGACCAATTCATAAAGGGGCACAAGTTCAGGGAAGGAATTAGAAATGCTGTAAGGAGCTAGCTGAAGGAAATTGAAAATTAGGATGACTGAATTGAGAGAAGGACAAAACTTTCAGTAGATTACTGATCGGGCCAAATTGGAAGCCAAAATTCGGTCTAAAATGGGTGAATCAACTGCACTTGATTGATTATATATATGTGTAGTGTTGAAGCAAAAGCCTCAAGAAATCAACAAAAAGTTGATCAAAACTATGAGAATTTCAGCACTTTTTCACTGGGGTTTCGTTCAAGTCTTGTCGGAAAATCAATCAATTTTTGCATGTTTTTACTTTGATCGAGCATGGGAAAGTGTTGATCAGGTGTCATAGGGTGTTTTCCAATTGTAGGTCATCCTTAAAGGCCTAGGTAAGTGCTTTAATTTCTGAATTTAAGCTTTCGAGATTCCGGGTGAAAATTGCAAAAGAACCAAGTCATAGGTCAGCTTATTAAGCGAGGAAGAAGGATCCAAATGGATCCAAGTTGAACCGACTCAGCTAAATCGAGCTGAGTTTGACCAGTTTGATGGGCTTATTCAAGTATTTGACCCTAATTCATCTTGATTCTAGAAAGTTCTAGTCTAGTTTAGTCAAGTTTTCATGGATTCTAGTCTAGTTTAGTTTGCTTCTAGAGGAATTTAGTTTGGTTTAGTCTGGTTTTGAAGGATTTTGGTCGGGTTTAATCCAGTTTGGGGGACTCTAGTCCAATTCGAGGAGTTTAAAGCCAGTTTAGTCTAATTCAAGAGAGTTTGAGGCTAGTTCAATTTAGTTCAAGGGTGTTTGAAATGGTTTGGTCTTGTTCAGAGGAGTTTGAGGCCAGTTTAGACTGGTTCAAGGGTAATTAAGGCTGATTTAGTAGTGCTTAAGATCAGTTTAGGCCAACTCATGGATAGTTTAAGATTCGTTCATTTCAGTTTAAGAGTTTTCACGTGAAATTTGTTTATGTGTTTGGTTTGTTTTGGATTCGGGTGTTAGAGCATAGATCTCAGGGTGTGCGTGCCAAGATTTTAAATGGTTCTAATTTTAATATTGTATCATTGTAATTGTAGATACACTTGAGGAGACACACTATGACAAGTGAGCTCGTTATTCGAAAATTCAAATTTTTGGCTCTCATTTATATTATGAGTGATAATACTTATTCTATGCATATGTTTTTGGCTCTAATCATTATTTATCTATTATGATATAAGTAACTAGTTTTACAAATTAAATTTTGGGATAGGTGTTCGATCTTGTTAAAATTTACAATGAATTACTTGAATTATTTGATTTTGATCTAAAATTATACCTCTATTGCATGTGTCTATTATGTGTTTTTTGGAACCATATGGCAGGAGTTATTCTGGTTTCAATTATGTGAGTTTCAGATGGACACGATTGTGTTTTAGCATTATCTGCTCTGTGTATGTTCTAGTTTTAATTCTATTTCCATTTTTGGTTCAATACAAGATCCCTGTACGATATGTGATATGTGATACCTCTGACATGATACGCTCTATTGTGAGAGAGATTTTTGGTATAAAGATACTCTCGCATATTTTTTAATCTGTGAAGCATATATGTGTTGTTGTCGATAAAATGTATGCTTACTCATTGTTTTATTTTATATTTATAAGTTTGGCATATTTTACGATGCATATCTTTGACCTTTTTAATTGCTTCCTTGAGCAAGTGCATGGCACTCTGTCGAGCCGCTTCCGATGTATGGAATTTCTTGCCTATAAAGTTTGTATTTTAGAGTTACTCCATTTTCTTTTCAGATAGGATCTTTTGGTTATATATGTTTGTATCATATATATTAAATATGGCTGAGTTTTATATGTTTAATCTATTTAAGGCTTATTAGAGTTGATAATCTAGTCTTAGTACTGGTCATATGCCCAGTTTTGGGATCTTGACAAGGTTGGTATCAGAGTAAATAGGTCAATCTGAGAGTAAATGGAGCAGGGTTTTTTTCTAGTATTTTATTATGATAGTTTGGGGCCCACTTTCATAATAAAGAGACTACTAAATGTTAGGATGTTATCTATATTTCTGTGTTCGAATTTGTAACACTTGCCTACCCTAAAATCATTCTAATATTTGACATTCTATTTTATAAATAGACTCTCCATGTGATACACGTACTCTTTCACATAAAAAATTTTTATCTTTTATTACGTGATCAAATCACGTTGGATCCCTAATTCTATGCCCCAAGATACAATATGCATGAATTTAATCTGAGAAAATTGATTTAGACCTCACAAGCTTCCAACTGATATAGGGATTGAGCAAATTCAAATTCGCATATCAGCAAACCAGCACGTGAGTTGGAACGGTTCACAAGAAGTTTAAATGCACTTCCTCTATCGGTATCGACACGTGGAACGTCCACTAGTACTTAGGATTATACTAGTAATCCAAAAGCACTTTTCTCAACTTATAGACTTTTTCTATCAAGATAACTCTTGATCTAAGGATTGTAGAGAATCTCTTCATCTCAACTACTTGAAAGTCTCTCATTTGATAAAGATCTCGTAGACCTCTATTTATAGAAAAATAATTTTGTATTTATTTTATCATAAATTAGGAGATAATATCTATATTATTTAATTTAAAATCAAATGATATCTATGTAGATAATTTATATTAATTATCTTTAATAATCTCCCAACTAATTAAGAGATTTTATATGATAAGATTAAATAATTAATTAATTAAACTATTTAATTAATATAATTATTTTATTCTCCTTTATCTATTAATTAAATGACAAATCATTTAATTAATTAATCAAACTAATTAATTTAATTAAATTCTCATAAATGATATGGACTTATTCGCCCTTGTGTGTGACCCCTTAGGTTCACCAATTAGCTAATAGTAGGCACGTAACAAATTACAATTTTGTATATGAATAATTAATTATAATTAATTACTCTGGTTAATGAAACACCTTTTAATTAACCATTCTTAAACTAATCTATATTAAAATAAGAGTACCCACACTTTACGGGATATGTCTAGCAACAAGCTCATCAAGACCTAGAAATAGGTGAAGGTAAAATCGTGAACCTTTTTTCGTTTGCGCGTACCATGCAAATGCAATCCTTCCATCAACTAATCTCCCATTCAAAATGCAGGATTTTGATAATATGTCAGTATCCCGATAATCTCAATAATGAAACATTTATTTCAGACATTTGTTCAATGACCAATCTAGAAAACTCCTTTCCTAATTGTTTGTCATATGCCTTGTGCAAGGATTTTAAAAACAACTATCTATAGATAGTATAGGAGATTCACCTATTCTACTAGATAGGTAATGGGATCCTATGTCGATCCTCGTAGACTTCCTATATAAATGATTTATGCCCAACATAAAACCTCTTATGTGATCAACCTGTGATCGGGGAAAAACATCAAAGCACAAGTACCCATATACAAGATCACAACAGAACTTTAAGTCAAAGAATTACTTAATACATATTGCAAACATAGAGAATTCTAATTTTCGACAAGCATCCAATAGAGAATTCTCTAAGCGGGATCGTTTAGTGAACTTGTTCTCTAACAAGCACCCACATGTATGCATTAGTATCACTTACACTGACCGCTTATAAAACGAGGCACCCTCCTTACGAGTATGCTATACACATGCAAGTCTAATATGAATCTAGTCAAACCCTATCTTGACTTATTTTATGACTTAGAACATTTAAGACTAAAACCATAGAGATTTATTTCATGATTACCATCCATATGCGTGACCAAGTCCCATAGTTATATTTAGTCTAAGGTTTTCAACCAAATGTAAAATTTACACATTCGATGAATATGGCCAATGAAATAATTACATATATATTGAATGAAAAATGATCAAAAGTATTTAATTACACCAATCAAATTGCTAGCCGAGCATTACTCTATCACTATTTTATAAATAGACTCTCCATGTGATACACGTACTCTTTCACGAAAGATAGTGGACCGCAAGTCATCAAGAAATCCCTCAAAAGATCAACACTTCCATCTTTAAGAAGGAAAGTTGTTTTAGGGGGTAAGGAAGGCCCACCAGGCCTAGAGAGCCAACTGTTGGTGAGAGTTTTACGCCTTCATTTGTAGCTCTTGATATGTTGATTGGTATTCTAACTAATATTCGAGTAGGTAGCTAACTCTTGTTTGTGTATAGTTGAGCAACACTACTGTTCTAGTTGTGATAGCACTGGAGCAACACTGGTCTGGTTTTGATGGATAGTTTTGGGATTTTCTAAGGATGGACCCCTCAGTCATTCTGCAGTTCAGATACAAAGGAGGATTCGCAGGAGTTTTTGGATAACTTGGTGAATATCTTCTAGATTTTGATGTGTTTCCAATGTCAGGCAGGTAGAGTCAGCAACCTCTAAACTCTGGGGCATGGCCTAACCCTGAAATGATCTTTTGTTGACACTTAAGCTGCCGATGCAATGACCATGATTTGGGAGGAGTTTAATGCAACATTATTGAAGAGATTTCTATCTAATAACAGATAAGTGGAGTTGGTTAACAAGTATGATAAGCTAGTGTAGAGGCCTAGTATGACTATATCAGAGTATGAGAAGCAGTTTATTCACCTTTCTTGACAAAGCTCTGTACCTTATCACTAAAGACATTACTCGAGCCACTAGATTTATTATAGTTATATTGGGTTTTGGCTCCTCAGATAAGGACATTCACTTATGCTCGGGTAGTGGAGGCTGTACGTGTCTTAGAGGCTTCGAGAATGCCTGAATCTATCTTTGGAGAAACAAGAAAGAAGGCAAAGACTGAGGGGCCTTGTAATGGTTGTATTACTTCTCAGAAGGGCTCAACATCCTGTGGTTATTAACATTCCTCTTGGCATAAAGGCTCTTCTAATGGGCAAGCATTGACGAGTGTGGTTGCATCTAGTGGTCGTACTCAGCTTGCATCCAGTTGTTCTAGCAATGGTAGAGTACACTCTAGACCGTGTCGTTGGCAATAGGGACTTATTTTAAATGTGGCCAATAGGGCCATTTGACCACTTTTACAAGAGACTACCTAGGCGACTGTTCAGGTGGTAGGAGCTTGTTGCCAGTGTGGCCAATAGGGCCATTTACTCAAAGACTGTCCATTTTCGTAAGAGACTATTTAGGCTAAAGGACCTGTATAACAAACACAAGGCTAGACTAGGGGAGAGTCGACAGGTTGACGTGGCAGAGGGATAGAAGGTAGAGGATATGGCAAAGGCCAGGCACATGTTTATGCTTTGACTTGACAGGACGTTTAGGCATCCAATGTTTTAGTTATAGTTACAGTTTCTATATGTTCACACGAGGCCTATATTTTATTCGATTCGGACTCCACTTATTCTTATGTGTTAGTGAGGTTTTCTACTCTAGATTTGATAAGCAACCGAACCGTTGGAACATCCTTTCTATGTGGCAACTTTTGTTGGAGAGTTTGTTTGGGTAATGTGTGTGTATAGATATTGTCCAATTGACATTGTTGATAGAGAGTCCACGACTAATTTAATTCTCTTATCTATGCTGGAGTTTGACATAATTTTAGGGATAGACTAGTTAGCCCATATTATACTACATTGAACTGTTGTCTTAAAATAGTGAGTTTTGATGTGCCAGGTGGGGCACTGTATGTATATCAGGGTGACTACTTTGTGACTCTAGCTCCTATTATCTCATTTCTAAAAGCTCAGCTACTGCTCGATCAAGAGTGTTAGGGATTTTTGTAACAATTAAGGACATGTGAATCGAGAAATCATTTTTACTGTTGGTGCCAATTGTTAATGAATTTTAGGACGTGTTCCTTGAAGACCTACCAGGCATGTGTCTTGATAGGGAGATCAAGTTTTGTATCGATTTCTTACCCGACATCCAGTCTATCTTTATTCCCCTTTATTGTATGGCTTCAGTGGAGCTTAAGAAATTAAAGGAGCAACTTCAGGATTTGATAGATAAGGGTTTTATCATATTTAGTACATCTCCATAGAGCACTCCATGTTATTTGTTTAAGAATAAGGATGCCACACCCCACCCCACTCCAAACTCAAGCAAGGCGCAACAATGGAATAGTGTTTAACACCCTTTGATGCTCAGGATTCACTAGAGAAGGCCAAACCCTACTCACTATTTTGCCTATTGAGTCAACTGACAAACTCACATCCATAGAACTGAATAACACAACATAATTCAACATAACATAACGGGAGAATTAAGTCATTATCATAACAGAAAACATAAATATTTCATGGAACTTCTCTTTTTCCAAAACAAAATATATATACAATACAACTATCTAACTTTCACTCTCCAAACAACAACCCAAGCCAGATACTATCGACATGACTCGGGCCCAACCTCTCTAAACCTAGAATGTTACTATGACGGACACACGTGATGCCATTACATGTCTCCACTACTAAAACTTTAAAAATAAATAAATAGTGAGGCTTGTATCCTAGCGAATGACTCTCCAACTAAAATTAAGGAAATAAGAATATGTTTACATACTACTACAAATAAAAGCAATTTAAGAAACTGGCATAGTAAATAACAATAAATAACAACTTCATATTAAGAAATAGAGATTTGTTGATTATAATTTAAATTATGGCTAATTCATCCATTGAGCCTATAGGTCTAACCCAAGCAAAATAATGCTAAAAGGGCTAAGGATGGAAGCAAAACTATAATTGCTTCATAAATAAATGTGAAGCCTGATGTACACATAGACATGAATATAACATAGGAAGAATCTATTGGGTACTACTGGTCATAAGACTTAATTCATAGGATACCACTCCTATGAAAGAATACACATGATGTGTTAGTGTCATAAAGCCCCACCAAGAAAATAATTCATGTAGTGTTGCCCCTATAAACGTGACTATCTAGCAAATTATTCAAACATACAATGTTAAAATAAAATCCATGTTTCTATTTCACATAGCAAAGTAACCATAACGTGTAAAAGGAAAGGCATTTTTAGATCAATAAAATCATTGGTTTTTTACAAATAAATATTTTTCAAGAAAGCCTTTATTTTTATTATTTAAAAATATTGAGTTTAGGAGAAAAACCATTCACCATTGTTGATACTATGTGTGTTTGACCTCTATCCTATCGGCCTTACTGCTTGGCTGATATGCCTCTCCTACAGTGAAACTACATATACTATCAATGGCATGTTATGAATCTATATGAATGCATGAGCACATTACTGCATATATAAGATGTTTTCATGATTAAGCCATTTTATGGTCTTTCTATTTCGAGTCAAAAGTGTGACTTCATACATATTCCAAAAATTCACAGAATATTGATGTATACTCGCCATCAAGTTAGGTATACTACGATATACTCACATTTCCAGAAAGAGCTATGGTTATTTTTTATAAAAAAATATTCCCAAGCAAGTAGGTGAACCCTTAGGTTTCCATTTCATCATCCTTTTTTTTAACCACCAGGATTTTTTTTCTAACACCGAGGAAAAAATCCGAATGGATCCAAGTTGAATCGGCTTGGCTAAACCGAGCTGAGTTTGACTGGTCTAATAGGCTTGTTCAAGTATTTGAGCCAGTTCATCTCTGTTCTGGAAAGTTCTGGTTCGGTTCAGCCTAGTTCTAGAGAATTTTGGTCCAATTTAGTTCAGTTCTGCAATATTTTAGTCCAATTCAGTCTAGTTCTAGAGGATTTTGGTCTAGTTTAGTTCGATTTTGGAGGATTTTGGACTTGTTCAATCTAATTCTGGGGGATTCTAGTCCAGTTCAGTCCAATTTAGGAGAGTTTAAGGTGGTTCAAGGGTAATTGAGGTTGGTTCATTGGTGTTTAGGACCAATCTAGGTCAGTTTAGGGGTAGTTGAGATGGGTTCATTCCAGTTTAAGGGTTTTCACGTGAACTTTGTTTATGTGTTTGATTTGTTTTGGATTTACATGTTAGAGTATGGCCTCAAGGTGCATGCCAAGGTTTTGAATGGGGTTAAAGATTGGTCTCGGCAATGAGTACTTAAATGGTTTAAATTTTGGTTCTAGTTTCAATATTATATTGTTTTGATTGTAGATACACTTGAGTAAACGCATTATGACCAATGAACTCGTTATATAAAGGTTTAGGCTTTTTGGCTCTCACTTATACTCTGAGTGATAAATATTTATTCTATACTTGTATTTTTGACTCTAGTCATTATTTATCTATTATAATATAAGTTATTAGTTTTGAAAATTAAATTATGGGACATGTATTTGATCTTGTTAAAATTTATAGTGAGTTACTTGAATATTTGATTTTAGTCTAAAATTATGCCTCTATTATATGTGTTTTTCTGAAAACCATGAGGCAAGAGTTATTTTGGTTTTAGTTGTATGACTTTCGGATGGACACGATTGTATTCTGGTATTATGTGCTTTGTGTATGTTCTGGTTCTGGTTCAATACGGAATTCCGGTATAATATGTGATATGTGATACTTCTAATATTATACGTTCTATTGTAAGATAAGATTTCTAGTAATTTGATACTCTCGGATGTTTTCAAATCTATTAGGCATATATGTGTGGTTGTCGATAAAATGTATGCTAGCTTTTTATGTTATATATATATATATATAACACATTTTTTTTATGCATGTCCTAACATGACTAAAGTTTATATTATCATTCATTGGTTTTGTACTCATTCCAATATTTTTAGATTGTAGTGTAGGCTCGCTTTTCTGATCGCTGCCCTAAGCGAGTGTATGGTACTCTGTTGAGCTGCTTTTGATGTATGGTAATTATTGTCTATATAATTTATACTTTAAAGTTGCTCTATTTTCTTTTCAGACAAGATCTTTTAGTTGTATATGTTTATATTATGTAAATTAAATCTAGCTGAATGTTATATGTTTGGTCTGCTCGAGAGTTACTAAAGTTGATAATTCAGTCTTAGTGCTAGTCATGTGCCTGGATATTGGGGCGGGGCACTTTTGTCTTCTTGTAATATGTTCTATTTGAATGTTAAAAGAAAAATAAAAAACTCATAAAACAAAAATCCCAAAGAACCTAAAAAATATAGTTAAAATCAAATTATGAGAAAGTTAATTGGTTTAGACTCTCCTCTTGGACCTTTAACATTTTTCCATATTAAATCAAATAATCTAAAGAACTAAAATCATAAATAAATAAATAAATAAACCAAAGAGCCCCTTTAGTGCAGTAGTTGTGCCCTCTGGCATATGGTTTAATAGGTAAGGAATAAAGTTAAAAAGAAAAAAATGAAATTTGAAATTATTTAAATAAATAATTTATACTCATTACGACTTTGGCAAAAGGAAATTAACGTCGCCTGAGAGATTCGAACTCTCGCGGGGGAAACCCCATGTACTTAGCAGGCACACGCCTTAACCACTCGGCCAAAGCGACGCTGTGCGTCTAGTCTGCGGGGTTTACTATATAAAGATAATTCATTTCAGACTACCAAAATTATTGGATCGCCCGAGGGGTAAGTTTAGTAGAATTAAAACTATTATTATACCATCGTCAAAATCTCAACTATTTATATCGTTATATATATATATATATACTATATATAATTTTCAAAAGACATAAAAATAAACAAAAAATCAAAATAGTTCATTTTTCACATAAGAATAAATTAACAAAGATTTTAAAACCTAGCTAACGGCAGTTTCGCGATTAATTAGCACATTCAACAGCAAAGCAGCAGATGAGAAGATTGCTTTTTTGCTTCTAAACGCAGATTCGAGTTTTTTTTTTTTTTTTTCTGTAACAATTTTTAATTCCTAAAAATATGATGTAAAATTTCAACAGGTATAATAAGAAGCTCAGTTATCTGTGCACGTGGCAGTACCAAGGAACTGGTCTCATGCCAACTTTGTAAAAAAAGAAAAGTGATTTTTTATATTTTTATAATTTTTAACCTTATTAGTGAGTTATGGTAAAATTAAATTTTTTTATTGAAATTGAATATAAAATAATTTTTTTGATAAATTTGTTATTAATATATCTTATTATACATTATATAATTTCCAAAAATTCACAAATATATTTTTGAAGCACTTTAAAATGCCCGGATAAGCACCTAGAGAATATAATTTTCTCAAAAGTTTGTTCAAGCCTTGTTAGTAAATTCACGTAGTATATGCGTATTACATGCCTATTTGAATTTTTGCCGCATGGTATTTATGTTTTACATTGTTGATTATGTGTAATGACCCTAATTTTGTAATTAATTTAATTGTGGACCCAATTTGATACTTAATTGTTGTATTAGGGGCTTAATTAAACAAATTAAAAGAACCCAGAGACTAAAGTGAGAAATTCAAAAGATTTGGGCTTAATTTCAATTGCTAAGGACCAAATTGCAAGAAATTAGGAAAGGGGGGTTTAGTGGGAAAGGCACAGGACTTCAAGGGTCAAATTAGTAATACTTGAGGAGCAGAAGAAATCAAAAACAAAGGAGACCTAATTGAAAAAACTTCAAAAATTCCAGTCAGTTTCTGACTAAAGAAATTGTATAAATCTAAGCCAATTAACAAATCTAGGCCAATTAACAATGGATTCAACATTTAAATTATATATATATACACACATATATGTGTTATTTGTTATAGCCCTCAACAAATTTCTAGTTTTTACCTTGTTTTATGCTTGAACTTTTGCTTCTTGCCAACAAGAAGTTCTGTGCGAGGTTGTCGAGAAATTCACCAATGCCCAGAATTCAACCAAGTTGGTTCTAGAAATTGATCCATCGGCCATGGTTTTTGAGTCTCTACTAGTGATTGAAGTTGGGAAGTGAGGTAATGGTTTTATTTTGGAAATTTTTGGCCTTCAGTTCATTTTACAACAAAATAGGTTGATTTTTTGAGTGACAGGTAAAGAAAATAGACTTGGATGGAATTCGGGTTTGTGCTAGTCTCACCAAGTTGGCTTAGTTTAGATGGGTTGAATTGAACTAATTCATAGACTGATCTGATTCAGTTGGACTAGTTTTGACCAGTTCTAGGGTCTGTGAGTTGGGTTCACCCAGCTCAGACTGATTCTTGGGGTTGGATAGGCCAGTTCAACTCGATTTTGGTACTTGATATGTTGGAACAATCTGGTTCTAGGGTTTTCAAGCTGGTTCTGTATGGTTTGGGTCTGGTTCAGACCGGTTCACGGGTTTAATAATCTAGTTCAATCCAGTTTTAAGTAATTCCAGGTTGATTTAGTTAGATTTTAATGGTTTTTAGACCAATTCATTCTAGTTTTGTGGTTTATTTGATTAAGTCAATCTGACTTTAGGGTTTAAGGCCGGTTTAGGGTGGCTTAATGGTGTTTGACGCTGGTTTAAGCTAGTTCAGAGGTGTTTAAGGCAGGCTTGGGCCAATTTAGGGATGTTTCAGGCCAGTTCAAGGGTGTTGGAGGCCAGTCATGCTGATTCAGTGGCGTTTGAGGCCGGTCCAAATTGGTTTAGGGGTATTTGTGAATGGTTTACTTTAGTTTAAGGGTTTTTACATGTTTATATTTTCGGTTTGTTTTGGGTCTTAGTGTTAGATAATGAATATCGAGATACATGCTACGGTTCTAAAAGGAGATTAGGAACTGATTTAAGAAGTTGAGCCCTTAATTAATTTAATTTTGACTTCGATGTTGATGTTTTGTTTTTGTAATTGTAAATACACATGATGATAAATGCATCGATCGTTAAGTCATTGTTACAAAGATTTAGACCTTTTGATTCCATTTATACTGTAGGTGATAGTACTTATTTTATATATGTGTTTTGAATGTTAATCTGTTATTTACAATGAAAATGAGTTTTATGATATGGATAAATTATTTGTTATAATATGATTTATCGATTTGAATAACAAATCTGGCATAAGTATTCAAGAATTGTTTTTGAAATGCAGTGAGCCGATTTTGAAATATTACATACTTTTGCATCTGATTTGAAAAATATACGTATGTGTTATTTGTTTGAAAATGTTTTGAAATATGCATCCTTTATAAAACTGATTTTATGTATATGGTGAGAAATATATGTTCAGTCTATGATACCTCTGGCTTGAGATACTCAGTCAGTGATTGGATACGAATTATTAATATGAGATTCTGTTATGATATGTGATATCTGATACCTCTGGCATAATACATTCTATCGTGAAAAGAGAGCTCTGATCTGGTCCTGTTATGTTATATAATGCATTCGACACGATATGTTTTGCTGTTGTGATGATATTCTATTATGAATTTCTCACCTGATTTTGATTATTACAAGGCACACATTATGAATTTGATGATATACTTTAGTTGTTTACTATCTAAATTATACATATATGATTTTGGCACATTTTACAATGTATGTTTCAACATAACTATAGTTTGTATTATCATTCACTAAGTTTCATACTCACCATTTCCCAACATTTTTCAGATTGTAGTGTTGGTTTGCTTTCTCGTATGCATCACTGAACATGTACGTGGTTTCTTTCACAAGCCTGATCCTGAGTATGGTCGACGTTATTTATATTTATTATAATTTAGAGTTGCTTCATTTTACTTTTTAGATAGGATCCTTTTATTTGTATGTACATTTGATGTTAAATCCTATCTGTTTAAATTATAATCTTTCGTTCTATCTAAGGCTTACTAGGGTTAGTGATTTAACCTTAGTGCTGGTCATGTGCTTAGTTTTTGAGCATGACAAAGTTGGTATCAAAGCACTAGGTTAATTAAGAGTAAATGGAGTAAGGTACCTTTGCAGTATTTTTATTATGATGATGAAGGCCCACTTTCATAATAGAAAGATTGATAAGGACCTATTATTATGTTATTTGTATTTCTGTGTTTGGATTCCTAATGCCTGCCTATTCTGGCATCATTCTAATCTTTGATATTCTATTTGATAGATGGACCCTCCACGTGAAAGACACACTATTTCTCGAGAGATTGTGGACCATGAGGCATTTGGGAATCATTCGGGCAAAGTAGTCCTTTAAACTCGAGGGAGAGGCTGTCTTAGAGGACAAGGGAGGATAGTTAGGTAAGTTATATAGCTGACTTTTTGTGAGGGTGCCATGTCCTCTTCGATAGCTTCTGACATGCTGACGAGCATTTTGATAGATATTCAGGGGTTTCATCAGATTATGACCAAGTTTATTGGGAACGTTGCTAGTTCTAGCAGACAACCAACTCCAGTCAGTGTATAGCTGAGTACAATGATAGTTCTAATTGTGACAAAACCGGAGTAGTATCAGTCCAATTTTGAAGGTATTTCTAGGATTTTTTTAGGATGGACCTCTTACATTCTTTGGTTCAAATATAAAAGAGGATTCACATGAGTTTCTAGATAACATGGTAAACATATTTTAGAGTTTTGATGTGTTCTAACCATAGACAAGTGGAATTGGCCGCTTTTGGCGTGGAGGTTCTTCCATCGGCATTCCTTTTGGCGTGGAGGTTCTTTCAACAGACAGTCATTAGCTAGCATAATTGCACTAGTGAGTAGACCTATTGGCCATGCTCAGTCTACATCCAGCTACCCAACTTGTGACAAGGATCATTTTGGACCATGCTATAAAATGATGGGAGCTTGCTATAGATGTGGCCATTAGGGCCCTTTGATTAAGGACTGCCCACTATAGCAAGAAACTGCCCAGACCAGAGTATTTGCACAGCAAACACAAGGTTAGGCCATGGGCAAACCATCAAGCTCTCTTGGCCGAGGGATAGGACGTAAAGGCCGTGACTAGCTTGGTGGGAGCCTAAGGTGAGTATATGCTTTGAATCGACAAGATGCTTAGGTGTCAAATGTAGTAGTCATAGATACAATCTTTGTATGCTCATATAAGGTTTAAGTTTATTTGATTTTGGCTTTATCTACTCATAGGTGTCTGTAAAATTTTTTACTTGGTTTGACATATAGTTGAAATTATTGAAGCTTTCATTTTTTGTAGCAACCCTTATTGGGAAATCCATTTTGGTAACCTATGTATGTGCATTAGTCTTGCTTGTTAAGTATTGATAATAAAGCTTTATGGCCAATCTAATTCTTTGGTCTATGTTAGAGTTTGATGTTATACTAGGAATGGACTAGTTAACTTCTTGTTATACAACCTTAGACTGTTATCTTAAGGCTGTGAAATTTGATGTGTCAGGTAAGGCACCACTAGTATTTTAGGGTGATTATTCTATGATATGAGTTCCTAATAACTCATTTCTAAAGGCTTAACGGTTGTTCAGTCAAGGGTGTTAGTGTTAGTCTCAAGGTTTTATATTTATTTTGATAATGTCAAAATAAATTAAAATTATTATACATATATATATTTATATAATAGGAAATATGGACAAATTATAATATAAGTCTATTGTTTAACTATGTACACTATATGTGCTAGGTTGTGAAATTGTCAAATTAGACATATGTGTAGTAAATTGATTATATCTTATTATAGAAAAGTCAAAAAATAATAAAGTTAATTTTATATGAAATTATTCTCAAATATCTTTATTTTGATATATCATTTATCTTATATAGCATTTTATATTAAAATATTTTATTTTTATCAATCTCATATATCATTTTTCAAAAAAAATAAATGTTGAAATCTGCACAATATTAGTTTTAAATAGTAAACTATAATTTATGAAAATAAAATTTTGAATTAATTTTATTTATAAAGTATATATGCTGAGCTTTAAATGTGTATATTATATGCAGATTTACACTTATAGAGTGAATAATATAATTTTTCAAAATGGGCCATTTTGTTGAGTTACACTGTCAGCAGACAAAATGAGTATACTACAATAATTTTATTATATCTCAAAATATAAATCAAATTTGTACAAATATAGTTTTGAATGAAAGTAGACGTTGTAAGCTTTTCAACAATATATAATTTGTTATTTTTGAATACAAATTCAAATTTCTAGATAATTTTGAACTTGGCCAACAACTTTTGTTAAAAGCAATTTTACAGTCTGACATATCGTTGAACATTTGATCATTTCTCTTAAACGGCACACAATAATGCAGTGATTCTTTTTACATTTGAAAATGGACTTATTGGGGAGTATTCAAGAATGTTTTAAGATTTTTTTGAACATTCGGAGCCATTTTATTTAAATTTTTGAAACGAACCAATGTGCAATTACTGTTGATAAATGATTTTGTCTTTTACAAAGGCCAACGTCTCTTTGGTATTTTTACCTATAAAAGGAGCATAGATTGAAGGGAGAAGGACACAACAAGCTTTCAAAGTCTCATCAATCTCTCTCTAAAATTCTTTGTGCTTCATAGTTTATTATTAGATCAAAAAGTGTATAGAGCAAATTGTTTTATTCTTGAGAGTGCCTCTGTAAAGTGAAATTATTTTTGTATATGAGTCATTGCTAATCTTACTTAAGAGGAATTACTACATTTTTATTTTGTCTTCATTACTACATTGTGTTGGTGTTGAAAACTCACCAAATCAAAGGCTTTGTAATCGAGATTTCTTGCCTCCACAAAGTGTAAGGATTTTGTTTGTACTCGGAATTTCTTGCTTCTATCAAGTGCAAAAGATCTAGTAGAATCTCGGCTAGTTGGAGTTTGAGAGAGTGGAGGTAAACTTGGGTAGCAAGTCGAACCACTATAAAAAAGTTTGCATCTCCTATTCCTACTCTCTTTACTTTACGTAAACTATTTTATATTTATTGTTGAGTGAATTGCATAAGTTTATTTGATTCAATATTTTTATTATTGCTTTTAATTTTTAATTTTTTTACACTTTTAACTTTCGCAATAAAAACTCAATTCACCCCCTCTTGGGTTGCTTTTTGGACAACAATTGGTATCAGAGCTAGATTTTAAATATTAACCTTAGCAAGTCTTTAGAATAAGATCACACATTATGATAACCATTAGTGCACATGGAGTTATGGAAGGTTAATCTATTATTAGATCACCTTTCTTTAATGGTAGTGACTATGGTTATTGGAAAATTAGGATGATTATTTATCTTTAACAAATGGAGTATGATATTTGAAACATTATTGAAGAAGGTTATAACACTCCCATGGTAGTTAAAGATAATATAGTAATTGCAAAAGATAAAAAGGATTGGGATGAAAATGACAAAAAAAATTTTACAACTAATACAAAAGCCATGAATACATAATTTTGTGCACTAGATAGAAATGAGTTCAATAGAGTCTCTACTTGTAAAACAGCACAAAATATTTGGAAAACAGTTGAAATTACACATGAAGGTACAAGTAAAGTTAAGGATACAAAACTTAATTTACTCAAGCATGAATATGAACTCTTTATGATGAAACTAAGTGAATCTATTCAAGATATGTGTACTTACTTTACCGATATTATTAATGGTATGATTTCTCTAGGTGAAAGCTTTAATGATGAAATTCTTGTGAAGAAAATTCTTTGGATTCTACTAAAGAGTTGGGCTCCAAAGGTGATGGTAATACAAGAAGCAAAAGATCTTTTGAAAGTTTCTATTAAAGAGCTTCTAAGGTCACTAATGACCTATAAAATGACTCGAAGAAATGAAGAAGAGGAAGAGCCAAAAAGAGGAAGGAGTATTGCTCTAAAATCTACTATGAAAGAAAACTCCAATGATAGTGAAATAGAAAGTGATGATAAAATTATATATCTTACAAAAAGAGTCACTAAGCTACTCAAAAAGAAGAAATTTGAAAGAAGACAAAGGAGAGATGATCAAAAAGAAAATTCCTCCAAGAAAAATATTATATGCTATGAATGCAAGAAACGTGGGCACATAAAACCGGATTGTCCACTTCTAAAGAAGAAGAAGAAAGAAAAAGAAGTCATGAAAGCCACCACTTGGGATCTAAGTGATGAAAGTGACTCGGTGGAAGAATTAAGTGGAAGTGACATTGCTAACTTATGTCTTATGGCTACTAGAGAAAGTGATAATGAGATAAGCTCATCTTCTTCTACTTCTAGCACTTCTAATTTATCTTATGATGAGCTATTGTATGCTTGTGATGAATTGTAAAATGAATTAACAATTCTTGGAAAGAAATATAAAGACTTGAAAAAGAAGTTTTCAAATATTTCTAATGAAAATGCTAATTTGAGAAATGAAAATGATAATTTGAAAACTCAACTTATTTCTATATCCATAATGAAACAAATGATATATTGAGAAAAAGAGTTGAAGAGCTTATAAATGCTTTATCTAAATTTACTCAAGGAAAGGAAAATTTAGATAAATTGCTTGCTACTCAAAGATATGGTTTTAGTAAAACCGGATTAGGTTACAAAACTTGTCAATGACAAAAGTTTTACAAAAATTATTTTGTAAAAAGTTCTCATCAAGGTAGTTCATTTATTATATGTTATTATTGTGGTGGAAAGGGACATTATGCATGTGATTGTTCATTAAAAAAATATTTTAGTTGGACCTAAAAATATTTTAGTTTCAAATGATTATAAATGGAAAGAAAAATGTAACATTGCAACTATTTGGATTTCTAAGGGAACATATGCTAACATTGTTGGACCCAAGAAAGTTTGGGTACCAATAATCAAAATCTAATTTATTTTTGTAGGAGATTTGTATGAAGAGCACCACAAAAGAAGAATAAATGGTTTATGGATAGTGGATACTCAAGACATATGACAGGAGATTACAAAAATTTTAATTCTATTTCGAAAATAGATGGAGGGTTTGTGACTTTTGGAGACAATGCTAAAGGCAAGATCATTGGCATTGGAGAAATCGATAACTCTAACTCTTTCATGATTGATAATGTTTTATTTATTGATGGTTTAAAACATAATTTACTTAGTATCAGCCAATTATGTAATAAAGGTTATAAAATTATTTTTCAAGATAATGCATGCAAGGTTTTTAATAAGAATAATACTCCAGTATTTGTTGCCTTAAAAGATGAAAATGTATATACTATTGATTTTGATAAATTGATTGAACAAAATGTGAAATGTTTGAGTGCATTACATGATGATTCGTGGCTATGGCATACAAGGTTAGATCATTGTAGTATGGATACAATTTCTAAACTTTCAAGAAAATAACTGCTTATTGACTTACATAAACTCAAATTTGATAAAGATAAAATTTGTGCTCCTTGTCAATTGAGAAAATAAAGAAAAACTTCTTTTAAATCTATAAATATAGTTTCTACATCTAGACCTTTACAACTCTTACATTTAGATTTATTTGAACCTTCTCAAATTGCTAATCTTGGTGGAAAATTTATACTTTTGTAATTGTTCATGATTTTTCAAGATTTACTTATTTATTCTTTTTGACTCACAAGAATGTAGCATGTTCTCAATTTTTAAAATTTTATAAAAGAGTTCAAAATAAGAAAGGTTATATGATTTCAAAAATTAAGAGTGATCATGGTGGGGAATTTGAAAATAATGAATTTAAAAATCTTTGTAATACTTATAGATATGAGCATAATTTTTCTACACCTAGAACTCCGCAACAAAATGGAGTTGTTAAAAGGGAAAATAGAACTTTACAAGAAATGACTCAAACTATACTTAATGATACAAGCTATCTAAATATTTTTAGGCCGAAACGGTTAATACGGCTTACTATATTTTAAATCGAATTCTTATTAGACCAATTCTGAAGAAAACTCCTTTTGAACTTTGGTTTGATAAAAAACATAAGATTGGTTATTTTAAAGTGTTTGGGTGTAAATGTTTTATTTCAAATACTAAAGATAATCTTGGTAAATTTAATGCAAAATCGGATGAAGGTATAGTTTTAAGTTATTCTACTACTAGTAAGGCTTATAGAGTTTTTAATAAAAGAACTAATATAGTTAAAGAATCTATGCATGTTACATTTGATGAAATTGATCCATTTTGCATAAAGTCATATATGATGATATTGAGGATGATTTAGTTAATTTAAATATTAATGATAAGGAAAAAGAAATTGAAAATCCTCCTAGTATAGAAAACTTTGATGAAACTCTAAATAGTGATTTGCTAAAAGTTTGGAAGTATAAATCTAGTCACCCTATAAAACAAATTATTGGTGATCCTAGTGATTGTAGCAAGACTAGAAATCAATTAAAAATATTTGTGAACATTTATCTTTTATTTCTCAAATTGAACCCAAAACTATTCATGATGCTATTAATGATAAAAATTGGGTTTTAACTATGCAAGAAGAATTAAATCCATTTGAAAGAAATGAAGTTTGGGAATTAGTGCCTAGACCTAGTGATCACACGGTTATTAGAACCAAATGGGTCTATAGAAATAAACTTGCTGAATCTGGCAATATAATTAGAAATAAAGCAAGACTTGTAGCTCAAGGTTTCAATCAAAAAGAATGAATAGATTATGGAGAGACTTTTGCTCCTGTAGCTAGACTTAAAGCTATTAGAATATTACTTACATTTGTATCTCATATGAATTTCAAATTATTTCAAATGGATGTTAAAAGTGCCTTTCTATATAGTTTTATTGAAGAGTTTTATGTTGAACAATCACCGGGTTTTGAAAATGAGAAATATGTAGATTATGTTTACAAATTTTCAAAAGCTTTATATGATTTGAAGTAAGCCCCTAGATCATGGTATGAAAGGCTTTCAAAATTTTTATTAGAAAATGGATTTTTAATGAGAAAAGTGGATAATACTCTATTCATAAGAAAAGAAAATGATGATTTACTTTTTGTTCAAATTTATGTAGATGACATTATCTTTGGAGCTACCAATGAATCTTTATGTGAAAAATTTGCCTCATCTATGCAAAATGAATTTGAAATGAGTATGATGGGTGAGTTGAATTTTTTTCTTGGTTTTCAAATAAATAACTTAAAGAAGGGATTATGATAAATCAAGCTAAGTACACTAAAGAGCTACTATTTGACATGGATAATTCTAAATTCACGAAAACTCCTACGAGTACCTCAGTTAAACTTAATGAAAATTTTAATGGAAAACCTATAGACATGAAGTTATATAGAGATATGATTGGTAATTTATTGTACTTAACTGCGATATCATATTTAGTGTTTATTTGTGTGCTAAATTTCAAGCAAATCCAAAAGAATCTCATTTGCATGCCGTCAAAATAACTATTAAATATCTTAAAGGCGCTATAAATGTAGGATTATTTTATCCTAGAGGAACCTCCTTTGAACTTACAAGTTATTCGAATGAAGATTTTGGAGGATATAAATTAGGATGTAACTTGTCATTTTCTTGAAAAATCTTTAGTTTCTTGGGTTAGTAAGAATCAAAATTCAGTTGTCTTATCTATGGCCAAAGCGGAATATGTAGCCGCGGGAAGTTATTGTGCACAAATTTTATGGATGAAGCACATTTTACTAGATTTTGGACTTAATTATAAACACATTCTTATTAAATGTGACAATACTAGTGTCATCAACATATCTAAGAATCCTATTCAACACTCAAGAACAAAACACATTGATATTAGACATCATTTCTTGAGAAATCATATTCAAAAAAGTGACATAACACTAAAATTTGTGAATACCGAATATCAATTAGCAGATATTTTTACAAAACCTCTTAATGAAGAAAGATTTTGTTTTATTAAAAGAAAACTTGATCTTATAAATTCAATTATATAGTTAATATTATTTGCATCAATTCATTTTTGAAGGGGAAAAGTCTCAAAATATTTTTCATACATATATTGAAGGGGAGCTTATATAGTTTATCTTTTTGATGATGTCAAAAAGGGAAATTTACATGATATGTACTTAATGAATATCTTGTATTGTATATTTGTTTTCTCATCACCAAAAAGGGGGAGATTGTTAGTCTCAAAGATTCATATTTATTTTGATAATGCCAAAACAAATTAAAATTATTACATAGATATATATTTATATAATGGGCAACATGAACAAATTATAATATTAAGTTTATTGTTTAATTATATACACTACATGTGCTAGATTGTAAAGGTGTCAAATTACACATGTGTCTAGTAAATTGATTATATCTTACTATAAAAAAATCAAAAAATAATAAAGTTAATTTTATATGAACTTATACTCAAATTTTTTTATTTTGATGTATAATTTATCTTATATATCATTTTATATTAAAACAGTTTATTATATCAATCTTATATATCATTTTCAAAAAAAAGTCAATATTGAAATCTGCATAATATTGGTTTTAAATAGTAAACTATAATTTATGATATACGTAAAATTCTGAATTAATTTTATTTATAAAGTAGATGTGCTGAGCTTTAAATGCATGTATTATATGCATGATTTACACTTATAGAGTGAAAGATATAATTTTTCAAAGTGGGCTATTCTGCTGAGTCACACTGTCAACAGACAAAATGAGTATACTACTGTATTTTTATCATATCTCAAAATATAAAATTCAAATTTGTAAAAATATAGTTTTGAATGCAAGTAGACGTTGTAAGCTTTTCAACAAATTCAAATTTCTAGACAATTTTGAACTTGGCCAACAACTTTTGTCAAAAGCAATTTTAGAGTTTGACATGTCGTTGAACTTTTGATTATTTCTCTCAAATGTCGCACGATAATTCAATGATTCTTTCTGCATTTGAAAATAGACTCATTGAGGAGTATTCAAGAATTTTTTAAGAAATTTTGAACATTCGGAGCCATTTTATTTGAATTTTTGAAACGAGCCAATGTGCAGTTACTGTTGACAAATGATTTTGTCTTTCACAAAGGCCAACGTCTCTCCAACATCTCTTTGGTATTTTTGCCTATAAAAGGAGTATAGATTGAAAAGAGGACACAATAATAAGCTTTCAAAGTCTCATCAATCTCTTTCTAAAATTCTTTGTGCTTCATAATTTTTTATTAGATCAAAGAGTGCATAAAGTAAATTATTTTATTCTTGAGAGTGCCTCTTTGAAGTGAGATAATTTTTGTATATGAGTGGTAGCTAATCCTACTTAAGAGGAATTGCTACATTTCTATTTTGTCTTCATTACCATTTGTATTGGTGTTGAAAGCTCACCAAATCAAAGGCTTTGTAATTGAAATTTCTTGTCTCCGCCAAGTGTAAAGGATTTTGTTTGTGCTTAGAATTTCTTACCTCCGTCAAGTGCAAGAGATTTAGTAGAACCTCAGCCAGTTGGAGCTCGAGAGAGTGGACGTTGACTTGGGTAGCAAGTTGAACAACTATAAATGAGTTTGCATCTCCTATCCCTACTCCTTTTGCTTTACTTAAAATTATTTTATATTTATTTTTGAGTGAATTGCATAAGTTTATTTGATTCAATATTTTTATTATTGCTTTTAATTTTTAATTTTTTACACTTTTAGCTTTCGCGATAAAAATCCAATTCAACCCCTTCTTGGATTGGCTTTTGGGACAACAGTTAGAGATTGCTGGCAATAATCAAGGACACCAGAATCGAGGAGCCATGTCTGAAGAGTGTAATAGTTGTTAATTAGTTCTTGAATGTTTTACTCGAAGAATTACCAAACATCCCTCTCGATAGAGAGATTGAGTTTTGTATTGATCTGCTACCTAATACCTAGCCTATCTCTATCCCTCCTTATCGTATAGCTCTGATAGAACTTAAGGAATTAAAAGAATAGCTTTGGGAATTAGTGAATAAGGGTTTTTCAGGCGTAGTACTTCCTCGTGGGGTGCTTCAGTGTTATTTGTTAAGAAGGAGGATGGGTTTTTTAGACTATGCATTGATTATCAACAACTCAATAAAGTGATGATATGTAACAAATATTTGTTGACGTGGATTGATGATCTTTTTGATAAGTTATATGGGGCCACATGCTTTTCTAATATAGATTTTCGCTTGGGTTACCATTAACTAAGGATTAGACAAGAAGATATTCCTAAAATGACTTTTAGGACCTGTTATTGATATTATGAGTTCTTGAAAATGCCATTTGATCTAAAAATGCCCTTTCTACCTTTATGGACTTAATGAATTGGGTGTCTTGGGTTTTTTTGGATCGATTTATAACTGTGTTCATTGATGATATTTTGGAATAGTCTAAGAATAAAGGTGAGTGCAAGCTACAATTATGAGAGGTTTTGCAAATTCTAAAAGATCATGGACTGTATGCCAAGTTCTCAAAGAGCCAGTTTTTGTGTGACAACATGACCTTTCTTAGAAACGTAGTATCTAGAGATGGGATCATGGTCAATTCCCACAAGATTGAGGCCATATGATAATGGCCTAGACTCTCATCTATTAAGGAGATCCGAAGTTTTCTAAAATTAGCAAGTTATCATCATTGTTTGTATGGGATTTCTCTAAGATAGTCATACCTTTGACTAAACTAAACCAAAAGAATGTTAAGTTCAATGGTCCAACTCTTGTGAGAAAAGTTTTCGAAGACTTAAGGATTATTTGACTTTTACTCTAGCACTAGGGTTGCTCTCAAGGTTTGGAGGGATTTCTGTTTATTACGATGCCTCATCAATAGGTTTGGGATGTGTTATGATGCAGCATAGACAAGTTATAACGTGTCTTAGTACGCTTAGCTATACTTGGACAAGATCATAAAATTTCAAGGAGTACCTTTGTGTATTATCTCTGATTAGGGAACTTAATTTACATCTCAATTTTAGAGAGCTTTTAAGGAGACTCTTGGTACCTGATTGGATTTGAATACACCTTTTCATCTCTAGATTGATGAGTAGTCGAAGAAGACTATTATGATTTTGGAGGATATGTTGCGAGCTTGTGTTTGGACTTTGGAGATGCCTTGAGTCAGTAATTACCCTTACTAAAGTTCTCTTATAAAAATAGTTATTAGTCTAGTATATAGATGGCTTTGTTTGAGGCGTTGTATAGTAGACAGTGCTGACCTCTAATTGATTGGCTTGAGGTAGGTGAGACAAAACTCCTGGGTCTAGATTTGATTCAGGATGCAGTAGATAAGGTTTAGATAATTAGACACGGACTCCTAGCTGCATAGAGCAAATAGAAAGCTTATATAGATTATCGACATCATAAATTAGAGTTCGTTATCAAAGATCATGTGTTTTTGAAGATATCCCTGATGAAAGGAGTTATCAGATTTGGAAAGAAAGGCAAACTCAGTCCCGATATATTAGCCCATATGAAATAATGGAGTGTGTAGGATTAATGGCCTATCACTTAGCTCTTCCTTTAGAATTATCGATTATATATCCAGTGTTTCATGTCTCTATATTGACAAAATATCTGTTTGATCTATCACATGTGATAGCCATAAGATATCAAATTGGATAAGGATTTCTTGTATGAGAAAAAGCCCATGGCTATTCTAGATAGGCAAGTAAAGAAACCTTCGTCTAAAGATGTGTCGTATGTGAAAGTGTTATGGAGGAATCAGCTCACTGAGAAAGCTACTAGGAAGTTTGAGGAGATTATACGTAAGAAATATGCTCCTCTATTTATTACCTGATTTAATTACTTGTTTAAATTCAGGGATCAAATTTTTGTAAGGGAAAAGAACGTAATGACTCTAATTTTGTAATTAGTTTAATTGTGGACCCAATTTGATGTTTAAATGTTGTATTAGGGGCTTAATTGAACAAATTAAAAGAACCTAGGGATTAAAGTGAGAAATCTGAAAGATTTGGGGTTAATTTCAATTGCTAGGGACCAAATTTGCAAGAATTTTTGGGGGTAGGGTTCAGTAGAAAAGGTGCAGGACTTTAGAGGTCAAATTAGTAATACCTAAGGAGCTAATCAAAAGAAATCAAAAATCGAGCGGACCTAATTGAGGAAACCCCAAAAATTTTAGTTGGTTGTCAACTGAAGAAATTGGATAAACCTAAGCCAATTAATGACCAATTCATCATTTAAATTATATATATACACGTGTATGTGTTCTCTATTGTAACCTTCAACAAATTTCTAGTTTTTACCCTATTTTATGCTCGAACTTTTGCTTCTTGCCAACTGGAGGCTCCGCGCGGGTGTTGCTGGAAAATTCACCAATTCCTACCTAAAATTTAGTCAAGTAGGCTTCAAAAATAGGTTTGTCGGCCTCAATTTTTGAGTTTCTACTAGTGATTGAAATTGGGAAGTAAGGTAAAGGTTTGATTTTGGAAATTTTTGGCCTTTGGGTCATTTTACAGTAAAATGGGTCAACTTTCTAGGTGACAGGTGAAGAAGACAAATTCAGATGGAATCCAAGTCTATGTTGATCCAACTAGGCCGGCTCTGTAACATTGCAAACCAATTTTGGAATGCATAACATTAGCATATTGGCATACATAACATTAGCATATATATCATCGCATAAATTTCATGCATTTTGACCATTATATGCATGTTAGGAGTAAAATTTTAACTTAAGAGAAATTATTTTGTTTTCTTGACCACAACTCTAAGACAGAAAAAGAGAACTTTAAGAGACTTTAAAGGATTGGGAAAAGTATGAAGAAGAGTGGTGGAAAGGGATTGGAAGGTAAGATGAAAATTTAGAGTAAAAACCTATAATTTAAGTGCTTAAGGGAAAATTTTTGAGTAATGAGATTTATGAGGATAATTAAAGTGTTAAGCATAATTTTAGAGAAGTGACTTAAAGGGTTAAAGAAACATTAGAAAATTTTAAAATATGAAATTTGTATGATAGTAGGAAAAAAGAAAAAGAAAAGAAAAATAAGAGTTGTAAAAGAAAAATCAAGGCTATGCACTTAAATTGTAAAAATAATAAGTATAAAACTTAAATAATATGACTCAACCTAGATTAGACCTTAAGCTTAGAGGGTCTAGAAGGGCATTAGGACGGTTGCTTAGGGTTAGAAGCGGAATTAGAAACTCAAAAGGGTAAGAAAGGGGGTTCAAGTATAAAAGAGGTGTGTTTTGAGCTTTTCACAAGGGGCTATGGGGCCTATGCTTCTTGGCTGACCTAAGGGGGCATAAAAGGCCCCTTGAACCCTCTAGAAGCCCATAAATCATGGAAACTAAGAAAGAGGGAAGAGAGAGAGAGAGAGAGGGGGGCGAGGAAGAAAGGAAGAAAAAGGAATAAAGGTAAGAAAATTTCTAGAAAAATTAATTTTATGTAGATTTTCTTGTAGACTATGATGCTATATCTACTCATCTTTCATTTGATTGAAGAAACAAGGAATTTTGAATGGATTCAACTGCTGAAAATCTTGCTGGCCGAAAATTCTAAAGAGAAGAAACCCAGCTAATTGAAATTTTTGAAGAAAACTTAAAAGAATCTTGTGTTGTCTCCAAAACTTGTTATTTATATGAAATTATATGGGATTTCTATGCTGTTTGAAGCTTAAACTAGGGTAGAAGGAGGAGAGACTCATATGGCAATAAAGAAAAGAGCAGAAAATGGAAAGAAAACCATGAAAATGGAGCCAAAAACCCAAGGTAGAACTACTTTAGAGTTGCAGAAAATTTTCTGCAAGAAACCTATGGGGGGCAGAACCAGTTAGGGATGGAAAAGGGTTTAGTTTGGACATAGACTTAGTGCTATTAGGTATCCTGGGGAATGGCTAAGTTAAATGAGAAGAAAGGGTAGGAATAAACTGGAAATTTAGGCTCAAATGAGAAGCAAAACTTTTCTGCTATGACTATGTGTTAGCCACAAAATTAGGGGAGTGTAATGAGCTTGAAAGTGAGTCTAATAGGTAAATAAATTGGTGGTTTAGTTAGCAAAAGGAAGGTTGATTAATAAAACTAAATTAGGGTCAATTTAGGCAAGAATTTGCTAAAGAAATGAAGTGTATTATGTGCAAAAACTTTTCTGCACTACTCCTTGTTTAAGTCATGAATTAAGGGGTTGAAATAGGCTCTAATACAAATTTAAGAAATAACTAGAGTGAATGTTGAGTTGGCTAAATGAGGAAAATTAAGGAGGAAACTGGATTAAGGTTTAATTCACACAAACCTAGTTAGAAAAGTGGAAGGGGTTATTGGCATAAAAATTTAATAAAAAATTCTGATTTGGGAAGGAGACTTTAGGAGAGTTATAAGCCTCACAAGGGGCATGAAATAAAATAGAAATAGGGCCAAAGGGGGCCAAAATATAGATGAGAGTCTAAGGAAGAAATAGAGGCTCAAGGTAAATTAACTTTAGAATTAAAACTTCTAAGTAAGAGTTGGGATTTTCTAGCAAATTAAGAGATTAGAGAAATGGTTTCTAGATCTCTAAAGTACATTTAATGAAGCTGAAACTTAGGCATAGTCAAAGCCAATGAAGAGTTAGAAGATGATTCTTAAAGAAGGAAAATATAATGATTATGAAAAATATAGATTTTGATGATACCAATCCTTCTAGTGAAACTTCTAATCCAAGCACCCTCGTGATCTCTAAGTGTGCTCCCGCATCTTGTTTCTCCATTAGATTTTGAAGCACCACCTGTATTTAGTTTAGCCCATCCCTAGGGTGGGGCATACCACCTGAAATTATCACAATCCAGACTAGGAAGGTCTAGAACCCGAGACAATCGAATCCTCTTGTTTGCCAACCTCTACCACTCAATGACCTTACAAGGATCCGGTGGACTAGTGAAATCCTCCTCAAAAATTCTCCCATTTCTCGAGTTCCAAAGGCACCAAATAGTAATCGCCCATACCTTAGGCCAGTCAGTAATTGAAGAGAAGAACATATTAGTAAGGCTCCATTCCTTGTCCTCCAAACTGCAGAACTTGGTCTTAAAAGATATAGGCACCAACCTCCCCTAAATTGGCAATCTCTAAGAACATGAAGCACGGATTCACAATTAGCCCCACAAGTGTTGCATCCAAGACTGCATCCACTTCACCTAGATCTTCTTGATTAGTGTGTAATTTTCCATGGAGAACTAGCCACACAAAAGTCCTAATCCTCTCTAGCACTTTTAATTTCCAAGCCCTATTCCAAATCTTCCCATCCCTGAATAGTGTCCTTCCACCCTTTTGAATCCTAAGGCCTGACCTGTCTGGAGGATGACAAGTCCACCCTTCTGCCATATTTTCCTCTTAGCACAAAAACCTAGGGGGCCACCAACCCAATCTTTAGATTCTAGCTAAGTTGCATAACATAGACTTCATTCATAATCTAGAGATTTTTCATCCTAAGACCCCCCTTGCCCTTCTGGCATCACACCATTTTCTAGGCTATAGGGTGGATTTTATGTCTCCCCACCTCCTGGCCATCCCTCTGAAGCCTGTCCAAGTCATTAATAGACAAGCATAGCACTGATCATTAACTAGGCCAATGTAGCCCTCCTTGCCAGGGAGAGGTGATTAATCTTCCAACCCACAAGTCTAGATTTCACTTTCTCCACAATGTACTGGAAAGCCCTTCTGTTATATCTTCTTTGAACTATAGGAACCCTAAGATAGTGGCCCATGTTACTAGACTCCATAAAACCACAAGCATTAGTAATCCTCTCACGAATCTCCCTATTTATATTCTTAGAGAAAAAAAATACTGGTTTTGGACTAGCTGACCTTCTGCTTAGAGAAAGAACAGAAAACCTCCATAGCTTCCATAACACATTGGATCTGTTCCACACTAGCTTGTCCAAACAAAAGCAAATCATCCTGCAAACATCAAATGGGATATATGGGGACCCTTCTGGCCCACTCTAATAGATACCCAAAGACCCTCCCTAATCTTTGCTTCAATAATTTGGGACAGTTTCTCCATTCAGAAGACAAGGATATATGGCGATAAAGGATTGCCCTGTTTAATTCCCTTACTTGGGGAGACATCCTCTGAGTAATTCCCATTCCAAAGGATATTCACGAACACTAAAGAGATGCATCTCATAATAACTTCAATAAAAGTAACCTGTAAACCAATTTCCTCCATGATCTCTCTGATGAAAGTCCATCTAAATCTATCATAGGCTTTTTCTTGGTCAACTTTGATCACGAAGAAACACTTGCTACCCTTCATCCTACTCATGGAATGGAAGAGTTCCCTGGCTATGATAATATTGTCTTGAATATGTCTCCTAAGAACAAAACTAGATTGGAATGGGAAGTTAAGGCTTGGTAAGAACGACTCAATTCTATTGGCAATCACCTTAGAAATTCCTTTGTAGACAACATTACATAATGAGATGGGCTTGAATTGGGATATATTTTCTAGATGCTTGACTTTCAAGATAAGGACTAAAAAGGTTTGGTTGACTAATTTGATATCATCCTCTCCTTCCAATCCTCTCCTGGCAAAACTAGAGACTTGTTTGCCCATAATAGACTAGGATTGTTGAAAGAAAGAAGTGGAAAATCATCCGGACCTGGAGCTTTGAGGGGGTTCATAGAGAAGAAAGCCTTTTTAATCTCCTCCTTAGAAAAAGGCCTAGATAACCACATCAAAACATCATTATTAATCAAATTTAAAGGGGGAGAACAAAAACTTGTACCTCCCTGAGGACCTTCCTCCATGAAGAGCTTTTTAAAGAAATTTGTAGTCAAAACCTAAAGCTTCTACTCCTTTTCCACCCAAGTGTCATTATCTGACTTGAGCATAACAATTTTGTTTCTCTATCTGCAACTAATTGCTTTTAGATGACAAAATTTTGTGTTCTCCTCCCCTTCATTGATCCACTTGGCTTGATATTTTTGGAACCATAGCGTATCCTCCTCTTTCCAAGACTAAAGTGAGGTCGGTGTTAAGCTTAACCTCCAGGTCTTCCAAGAATGGGATCCTTCTACTGGATCTCTCCAGCTTTCTCTGAATTCTCACAAGCCCAACCAAGAGGACCCTCTTCTCTCTTACTGAGATGATATCATTAAGGTTTCTCGCAACCAACCACTCTCTTGAAATGTTTGTTCCAGTTTGCTCCAATTTCTGCCAAAGGTCTTTTTTAAAGCACTCCTCCGGTCTACCATAAACTGGGGTAAAAAAACCAATGTTCTTCCTTATGGAAAGATATCTTTATATGGATGAATTGCGAATCCCGAACCTGAGTGATGATTGTAACATTTTCCATTCTCCACGCTAGCAGGATCCCTTCTGAGTATCACATACCATCTGCATACACAATACCACCAAATCCAACCTTATTAATTGGATTAACCCGTCTGTGTGGATTAACTCTAAGCTCCAAAAGGACCAACACTTGACCAGGATTATTTGAGAGGAAGAGCTTGCAGTTCCTTGAAAGGGCTTTGTTGCCTATGCCTTTACAATTCCACAACAAAATATTTGTTTGAGACTAATCCATGAACCAATAAAGGAAAAGGAGAAAGTCAATGGGTTGTATCAGACCCGGTCCAACTCGTAAATGGCTCCTCCTTTCTAGCCAAAGTGTGCTCTTCATGGGCTTGGAGGCCCTCCACTTCGATGAGCCTCTCTACATTCTCAACGGAGGGATCCGGTGGCCCTTTAGGAAAGACCACATCCGAGCCCACTGTTTGAGGTTCCACCCCATTTGGAGCGCCTAAATCATCCGGCCTATTCTCCTTTTTGTCAGAAATGAAACCTAACAATCACCATAATAGTAATGGTTAGGCTCTAGTAGTCAATTTCCTTCCCCTTTGAACTTAAGTTTTCTTGATTCTCTTCCTTCCCTAGAGTAGTGGCGGAGATCCTAACACTGTTTGCCATGCTATGTTCTTTTTCCTGCGACAAGAGCTGTTGTTTTCTTCCCGCAGCCTCCTCCTATTTTTGTAATGAGTTTCTGAATCTCCTGTCAGCCTCTTTTGACTCCCCTGTATTGTCCTTTCCAGCTCTGCAACCTTCCAAAGGTGTAATAGTTTGGTCTTCACCAAAACTGAGAGTCTTCAGCTTCCTTTTCTAGAATATGGGAATGTGACCCACCTTTTGCCGGAACAGGGTGCGGGGCATTGTGATACCATAGTTCTCTTGCCCTTAGATCAACCTCCTTCTCCTTAGCTCCTTCCTTGAACCTACGTGTTCTCTGTACCAAAGACCAAGGGCCTATCAAGTTCGAGCCCTTCACGGCAAGTGTCATCCCGTGCTCGCCACTTAAGGACTGCTTTCCTTTCAAAGGAGCCGTCTCTAGTACCTTCTCCGGACAACTCTTTACAAGACGTCCAAATCTACCACAATGAAAGCAAAACCTATGGAGACCCTCATACTCAATCTTATATCTTTTCCCCTTAATCACGAATATGCCCAGTAGTGGCTTAGTAAGGTCTACTCCCACACATATTCTAGCATTTTTTCCCCGAGATTGTGCAGCAATTGTGGTGTCCACCTTGACTATTTTACCAATCAAGTTACCTATTATACGTAGAGCCCTCCAGTGGTAATACTCAATAGGAAAATCAGAAAGCCTTACCTAGACGGCCAATAAGTGAAGACTATTTGTAGATGGATCAAAATTGGGGATCCATCTCCTTAGAGTCAAGTAATGATCGAAAATCATCCATGGTCCCTCTGCCAAAGTGAACTCTAAGTACAGCGAGCTAGAGAACGTTACCAGGAAGAAATCACCCCCTATGTTGATAATGTCAAGGGCACCATGTATCGCCCACATTCTTTGGAGTTTGGATTCCAAGGCTTTGTAGCCAATCTTTCTCCCAAGCAACTTGACTACTAAGGTTTTCTTCCATGGTTTTTGAAAGTGGGATTCTAGTCTCTCACCAAAGACAATCTCTGGACAAGCTTCCGGATCCTCATTGTCGATTTGGACAAGCCAATATGAGTCCAAAATTTCCTTTTCAATACCCTCCTTGGTTTGTTCCATGCTTTCATTCTCTCGGAAGTCCCTTTCCGCATCACACATCGCTGCCTTGTTCTAGATGAGGACACCCATTAAAGAATCTTTGTAGGACCTCCAACTTCCAACCTTGTCCCCATCTTGAGATTCCCATTCACCGCGTGAGCCCCTTCCACCCCCTTATGTTTAGAGCCGCTTTTGATTTTCTTTGTACTTCTCCAGATTAAATGCTCCTCCTCCATAGAATGGACCTTGGGATCTTCCTGTTCCACAACTGACATCCTCCCCCCAAAACAGACCATAAACCAATGACAATTTTGCCCTCAGAGATTCCATGCTTTGACCCATGAAAGTACCCTCTATTTAGTTTCCATGTATTTATTTTCCCTTTTTTTTGCTATAAAACAAGCTAAAGCCCAATAATTTATGTGTATTTTATTATATTACATTTTTAGTAATACAAGGACAATAAAGTGTTGGGGATAGTCTCAAACACTAAAGATCACGGGTAATGCTATTAGACTATCAAATCATCAAATTTCTTTGGATAATGACTAAAAAGGAAAATTAATAAATAATATTTACCCTTAAGACCAGAAGTAAAAATATTTCCATAAAGTTCATATCTCAAAAACTAACTTAGTTAAGGTAATTTGCATACCCAAAATGCCCTTCAATTTCGAGTGCGTATTGGACATAATAGATCAGTGACTGTAAAATAACATATATCTAACTGTCACAAAACAGATACGTGATTGTGACATAACCGATTGCTGCAAAAATCAGTTATCGCTACTGTAGTACCAGCTTTTATTTCTTTAATTTTGGGTGTGTTTTAGGCAAAATTAGATTAAAGTCAAAACATGAAAGTTGTATCCCCTTCTCTTAGCATTCTAAGAAATTTTAAATTATCCAAATCCGTGTTTTCTAACTTGAGATATGAATTTTTTACCGAAAATGTTCCTGCTAAGAGCTGTTTCTGTTAAAATTTTGGCAGCTTCTGTTTCTTTAATTTTGGGTGTGTTTTGGGCATAATTAGATCAAAGTCAAAACATGAAAGTTTAGCTTTTTCTCTTAGTTTTCCAAAAAATTTTGAATTGCCCAAATCTAAGTTCCTAGCTAGAGATATAAAGTTTTTACCGAAACTGGTCCTGCTAAGAACTGTTTCGTCTAAAAATTTCAGTAGCACCAGTTTCAGTAAAAAATTTATATCTTAAGCTACAAACCTCGAATTTCAACAATTCAAAATTTTTGGAAAGCTAAGAGAAGGAGTTATAACTCTCATGCTTTGACCTCAATCCAGTTCAGCCCAGAAAGACCCTTGAAAATAAGCCAAAATGCTGCTGAAATTTTTGCTGCAGCAGCAGCAGCTTTACTGCTTGCTGCTGTTTTGGAGAAAATGTCATAACTTGGGCTACAATTTCGGATTGAGCTGATTTTTGAGCCATTGGAAAGCTAAGAGAGAGAATTTCAACTTTCATGTTTAATTCTGAATCCAATTCTGCCCAGTAGAAGCTGTTTTACTGCTTGTTGTTGTTTTGGAGAAAATATCATAACTTGAGCTACAAATCTCGGATTTATCTGATTTAAGGATCAAATGAAAGCTAAGTGAGAGTTCTAAAAGTTTCATATTTGGGAGTTAGTCCAATTCAGTTTATAAAATGCCCAGAAATTAAGGGAAGTAAGCATACTAACAATTCTGCTCACCTTACAATAGAATGCCTTTCCTCATTTTTAGCCTATTAGAAGGTCAAAATAAGAAATGATGCTTGAAAACCCTATTTGATGCCTCTACATGGACCATTTAACCTTAACAAATTTACAATGATTCAATTCTAATAGGTTGGAGTTCAAATATGGCCAAAAAGTCCATGAAAGTCAAGTTTCAAGTGCAAGCGAGCAAATTATGTTAGTCAGCCATTGCTTTTCCTTCTGATTACTTTCATACATCTATTTTCTAGGTCAATGAACCATCACCTTGCAGTAGAGGCTTGTCATTTTACAATCACTAATTTCTATAGGGCACGCAAGAATCTGGCTTCTTCCAAACATCTATCTATTTTCTTACATTCATCCACCTGTCGTCTTACAATTACACGTCGGTCATTTTACATGCAGCCATTCGTCAACATATAGCCATCCATCTGCGGCTTTATACTCACGAATGACACATGCATGAATGCAAAGTGGCATACCGGTGAACCAAAAACCATTGCATATTTCATAAAAAAGTGCAAACAAATATCAGTTTGTAAAAATATAGATGGGCATTTATAAAAGACAGATGGAGGCTTATAACGAGACATGTTCTTATATGTAAAATAATAGATAGATGTCTGTAACATAATAGATGAACATGTTAAAAACACTCCATGAATGCGAAAAAAGAAATGCTTGAGTGCGCTTCAACATAAGAGGGATTGGAAAGTGACATATGCATGAATATAAAGTGGCCCACCAACGACTCAAATAACCATTGCATGTTTTATGAAAAAGTGCAAATAGATATTAGTCTATAAAAATACAAATGTGTGTTATAAAAAAACAAATGGAAGCTTGTAACTAAACAAGTTTGAACCGTAAAATAACAAATGGATATCTATAACATAACAGATGAACACGTAAAAAAGCACTCAATGAATGCAAAAAGAAATGCTTGAGTGCAATTTTACATTATAAGGATTGAAAAATGACACATGCATGAATGTAAAGTGGCACAACGGTGAACCCAATAACCGTTGCAAGTTTCATGAAAAAGTGCAAACATATATCAATCTGTAAAAATACAGATGAAGGTTTATAAAAAAACTGGTGGAGGCTAGTAACAAGATAGGTTCTAACCGTAAAATAACAGATGGATGTCTCTAACACAATAGATGAGCATGTAAAAAAACACTCCAAGAATGTGAAGAAAGAAAGTTGTAGTGTGTTTCAATAGAATAGGGATTGGAAAATGACATATGGATGAATGTAAAGTGGCACACCGGTGAACCAAATAACTGTTGCATGTTTCATGAAAAAGTGCAAACAAATATTAGTTTGTAAAAATACAGATGCTCATTTACAAAATAACAAATGGAAGATTGTAACTAGATAGGTACGCAACTGTAAAATAACATATGGATGACTATAACTTAATAGATTGTTGCAAAAATCTGTTACTACTCCTGTAAACACCAACTTCTATTTCTTTAATTTAGGGTGTGTTTTGGGCATAATTATATTAAAGTCAATACAAAAAAGTTGTAGCTCCTTGTCTTAGCTTTCTAAGAAATTTTGAATCTCGCCAATCCGAGTTTCCTACCTTGAGATATGAATTTTTTACCAAAACTGTTGCTGTAAAGTACTATTTCTAACTTTTGTTTCTTTAATTTAGGGTGCGTTTTCGGCATAATTAGATTAAACTCAAAACACGAAAGTTATAGCTCTTTCTCTTAGCTTTCCAAGAAAGTTTGAATCACCCCAATCCAAGGTTTTAGCTTGAGATATGAATTTTTTTACCGAAACTGATGTTACAAAGTACTATTTCTAATAAAAATTTCAACAGTAACAGTTTCGGTAAAAATTTCATATCGTGAGATAGGAAACTCTGACTGGCACGATTCAACATTCCTTAGAAAGCTAAGAGATGGAGCTACAACTTTCATGTTTTGACTTTAATGCAATTATGCACAAAATACACCCGAAATTAAGGAACAGATAGAGGCCTGTAACGAGATGGTTCTCATCTGTAAAAAACCAAATGTAGGCCTGTAACGAGACATATTCCCGTTTGTAAAATTACAGATGGTGGCTTGTAACAATGAAACAGGTTTTCATCTGTAAAACAACGGATGGATGTTTGTAATGAGACAAGTTCCCGCCTGTAAAATAATAGATGGAGGCTTGTAACTGGACAAGTTGCCGTTTGTAAAATAACAGTTTCGATTTTCTTTAATTTCGAGTGTGTTCTGAGCATAATTAGATTAAAGTCAAAACACAAAAATTGTAACTACTTCTCTTAGCTTTCCAAGAAAATTTTGAATCGCCCCAATACGAGTTTCCTAGCTTGAGATATAAATTTTTAACCGAAACTGGTGCTGCAAAGTACTATTTATAATAAAAATTTCAATAGTAACAGTTTCGGTAAAAAATTCATATCTCAAGTTAGGAAATTCAGATTGGTGAGATTCAAAATTTCTTGAAAAGCTAAAAGATGGAGCTACAACTTTCATGTTTTGACTTTAATGCAATTATGCACAAAACACATCTAAAATTAAGGAACAGATGGAGCCCTGTAACAAGACGAGTTCCCATCTATAAAAACTAGAAGAGGGCTGGTAACGAGACATGTTCTCGTATGTAAAATAATAGATGGTGGCATATAACAATGAAATAGGTTTTGGTCTATAAAATAATGGATGAATGCTTGTAACAAGATAGGTTTCCATTTGTAAAATAACAGATGGAGGCTTGTAACCAGACAGGTTGCCGTCTGTAAAATAACAGTTTTGGTTTTCTTTAATTTCGAGTGTGTTCTTTGCATAATTAGATTAAAGTCAAAACAAAAAAGTTGTAGCTACTTCTATTAGCTTTCCAAGGAATATTGAATCACATCAATCCGAGTTTCCTAGCTTAAGATGTGAATTTTTTACCTAAACTAGTGCTGCAAAGTACTGTTTATAATAAAAATTTCAACAGTAACAGTATCGGTAAAAAATTCATATCTCGAGCTAGGAAATTTAGATTGCTATGATTCAAAATTCCTTGAAAACATTAGAGATGGAGCTACAACTTTTTTTTTTTTTTTGACTTTAATGCAATTATGCACAAAACATATCCGAATTAAAGAATAGATGGAGCCCTGTAACGAGGTGGGTTCCCATCTGTAAAAAATCAGATGGGGGCCTCTAACGAGACATGTTCCTGTTTATAAAATAACATATAGTGACTTGTAACAATAACACATGTTGCTATCTGTAAAATAACGGATAAATGTTTGTAACGAGACATGTTCCCGTCTATAAAATAACGGATGAAGGCTTGTAACCAAACAGGTTGCCATTTATAAAATAACAGTTTCAGTTTTCGTTAATTTCGAGTGTGCTATGAGTATAATTAGATTAAAGTCAAAACATGAAGATTGTAACACTTTCTCTTAGCTTACCAAAGAATTTTGAATCACCCCAATCCAAGCTTCCCAGCTTTAGATATAAATTTTTTACCAAAACTAGTGCTGCAAAGTAGTGTTTCTGATAAAAATTTCAACAGTAACAGTTTTGGTAAAAAATTCATATCTCGAGTTAGAAAAATCAGATTGAAATGATTCAAACTTCTTTGAAAAGCTAAGAGATGGAGCTACAACTTTCTCGTTTTGACTTTAATGCAATTATGCACCAAAAACTTCAAAAGTTAAGGAATAGATGAAGCCTTGTAACGAGATGGGTTCCTGTCTGTAAAAAACCAAATGAGGGTCGGTAACGAGACATGTTCCTGTATGTAAAATAACAGATGGTGGTAAATAAAAATGACACAGGTTTTGGTCTGTAAAATAACGGATGAATTCTTGTAACAAGACAGGTTCCCGTCTGTAAAATAACGGATGGAGGCTTGTAACGAAACAAGTTGCCGTCTGTAAAATAACAGTTTCGGTTTTCTTTAATTTCGAGTGTGCTCTGAGTATAATTAGATTAAAGTCAAAACATAAAAGTTGTAACACTTTCCCTTAGCTTACCAAAGAATTTTGAATCACCCCAATCCAAGCTTCCCAGTTTTAGATATAAAGTTTTTACCAAAACTCGTGCTGCAAAGTAGTGTTTCTAAGAAAAATTTCAATAGTAACAGTTTTGGTAAAAAAATTCATATCTTGAGTTAGAAAAATCGGATTGGTGTGATACAAATTTCCTTGAAAGGCTAAGAGATTGAGCTACAACTTTCTTGTTTTGACATTAATGCAATTATGCACAAAATACACCCGAAATTAAGGAACAAATGGAGCCCTGTAATGAGATGGGTTCTCGTCTGTAAAAAACCAGATGTAGGCCTATAACGAGATGGAAGCTTGTAACTAGATAAGTTGTTGTTTGTAAAATAGCAGTTTCGATTTTCTTTAATTTTGAGTGTTTTTGAGCATAATTAGATTAAAATGAAAACACAAAAATTGTAGCTACTTCTCTTATCTTTTCAGGAAATTTTAAATTGCTCCAATCTGAGTTTCCTAACTTGAGATATTAATTTTTAACCAAAATCGGTGCTGCAAAGTACTATTTATAAAAATAATTTCAATAGTAACAATTTCGGTAAAAAATTCATATCTCAAGCTAGGAACCTCAAATTGGTGTGATTCAAAATTTTTTGGAAAGCTAAGAGATGGAGCTACAACTTTCATATTTTGACTTTAATGCAATTATGCACAAAACACATTTGAAATTAAGGAACATATGGAGTCCTGTAACGATACGGGTTACAGTCTATAAAAAACCAAATGAGGGCCGGTAATGAGACATGTTCCCTTATGTAAAATAACATATGGTGGCATATAATAATGACACAAGTTTTGGTGTGTAAAATAACAGATTAATGTTTGTAACGAGACAGGTTTCGGTCTGTAAAATAATGGATGGAGGCTTGTAACTAGACAGGTTGCTGTGTATAAAATAACAATTTTGGTTTTCTTTAATTTCGAGTGTGTTCTTGGCATAATTAGATTAAAGTCAAAAAGCAAAAGTTGTAGCTACTTCTATTAGCTTTCCAAGGAATTTTGAATTCCTCCAATCCTAGTTTTGTTACTTGAGATATGAATTTTTTACCTAAACTCGTGCTGCAAAGTATTGTTTGTAATAAAAATTTCAATAGTAACAATATCAATAAAAAGTTCATATCATGAGTTAGGAAATTCAGATTGGTGCGATTCAAAATTATTTAAAAAGATAAGAGATGGAGCTACAACTTTCATGTTTTGACTTTAACGCAATTATGCACAAAATACATCCAAAATTAAGGAATAGATGGAGCCCTGTAACAAGACGGGTTCCCGTCTGTAAAAAACCAGATGAGGGACGGTAACAAGACATGTTCCTGTATGTAAAATAACAGATGGTGGCATATAACAATGACATCGGTTTTGGTCTGTAAAATAACGGATGAATGTTTGTAACGAGATAGGTTCTTGTCTGTAAAATAGCGGATGGAGGCTTGTAACCAGATAGGTTATCATCTGTAAAATAACAATTTTGATTTTCTTTAATTTCGAGGATCTTCTTGGCATAATTAGATTAAAGTCAAAATATAAAAGTTGTAGCTACTTCTATTAGCTTTCCAAGGAATTTTGAATCGCCCCAATCCGAGTTTTGTAGCTTGAGGTATGAATTTGTTACCAAAACTCGTGCTGCAAAGTACTGTTTATAATAAAAATTTCAACAATAATAGTATCAGTAAAAAGTTCATATCTCGAGTTAGGAAATTCGGATTGGCGCAATTCAAAAATCTTTGAAAAGATAAGAGATGGAGCTACAACTTTCATGTTTTGACTTTAATGCAATTATGCACAAAATACATCCAAAATTAAGGAACAGATCGAGTCCTGTAACAAGACAGGTTCCTGTTTGTAAAAAACCAGATGAGGGCCGGTAACGGGACATGTTCCCGTATGAAAAATAGTAGATGGTGGCATATAACAATGACATAGGTTTTGGTCTGTAAAATAACGGATGAATGTTTGTAACGATACAGATTCCCATCTGTAAAATAACGGATGGAGGCTTGTAACCAAACAGGTTGCCGTTTGTAAAATAACAGCTTTGGTTTTCTTTAATTTCAAGTGTGCTCTGAGCATAATTAGATTAAAGTCAAAACACGAAAGTTGTAACAGTTTCTCTTGGCTTACCAACGAATTATGAATCACCCCAATCTGAGCTTCCCAGCTTCCGATATGAATTTTTTACCTAAATTGTTGCTGCAAAGTAATGTTTCTAATGAAAATTTCAACAGCAACAGTATTGGTAAAAAATTCATATCTCGAGCTAAGAAACTCAGATTGGCGCGATTCAAACTTCCTTGAAAGTTGAGAGACGAAGTTACGACTTTCATGCTTTGACTTTAATGCAATTATGCACAAAACGCACCTGAAATCAAGGAACAGATGGAGTCATGTGACGAGATAGGTTCTTGTCTATAAAAAAACAAATGGAGGCCTGTAACGAGACATGTTCTCATATGTAAAATAACAGATAGTGGCTCGTAACAATGGCACAGGTTCCGGTTTGTACAATAATAGTTTCGATTTTCTTTAAGTTTAAGTGTGTTCTGAGCATAATTAGATTAAAGTCAAAACACGAAAGTTGTAACTCTTTCTCTTAACTTTCCAAGGAATTTTGAATCACCCCAATCCGATTTCCTAGCTTGAGATATGAAGTTTTTACCGGAACTGGTCTGCAAAGTATTGTTTCAAATAAAAATTTCAACAGTAATAGTTTCGGTAAAAAATTCATATCTAGAGTTAGAAAACTTGGATTGGCACGATTCAAAATTCTTTGGAAAGCTATGAGAGAGGGCTACAACTTTTATGTTTTGATTTTAATGCAATTATGCATAAAACACACTTGAAATTAAGGAACAGATGGAGCCTTGTAACGAGATGTGTTCCTATTTGTAAAAAACTAGATGGAGGCTTGTAACGAGACATGTTCCCATATGTAAAATAACAGGTGGTCTCTTGTAACAATGACACAGGTTCCCGTCTTTAAAATAACCGATGGATGTTTGTAACGAGACAGGTTCCCGTCCATAAAATAACGAATGGAGGCTTGTAACCAGACAGGTTGCCTTCTATAAAATAACAGTTTCAGTTTTCTTTAATTTCGAGTGTGTTCCAAGCATAATTAGATTAAAGTCGAAACACAAAAGTTGCAACTCTTTCTCTTAGCTTTCCAAGAAATTTTGAATCACCCCAATCTAAGTTTCTTAACTTGAGATTTTTACCGAAACTGTTACTGTTGAAATTTTTATTTGAAATAGTACTTTGTAGCACAAGTCTCGGTAAAAAATTCATATCTCAAGCTAGGTAACTCAGATTGGGGCGATTCAAAATTTTTCAAAAAGCTAAGAGAAAAAGGTACAACTTTTGTGTTTTGAATTTAATCTAATTATGTGCATAACACACTTGAAATTAAAAAAATCTGAAACTGTTATTTTACAGACGGCAACCTATCTGTTACAAGCCTCCATCGGTTATTTTACATACTGAAACCTATCTCATTACAAACATCTATCTGTTATTTTATAGATGGGAACCTATGTCATTGTTACAAGCCACCATTTACTATTTTATATTCAGGAACATGTCTCATTACAGGCCTCCATCTGTTTTTCCATAGGCGGGAACCCATCTCGTTATAGGGCTCCACCAATTCCTTAATTTCGGGTGTGTTTTGTACATAATTGCATTAAATTCAATAGATGAAAGTTGTAGCTTCTTCTCTTAGCTTTCCAAAGAATTTTGAATCATGCCAATCCGAGTTTTCTAGCTCGAGATACGAATTTTTTTACCGAAACTGTTACTGTTGAAATTTTTATTAGAAAGAGTACTTTACAGCACCAGTTTCGATAAAAAATTTATATCTAAAGCTAGAAATCTCGGATTGGGGAGATTGAAAAATCTTTGGAAAGATAAGAGAAAGAGTTACAACTTTTGTGTTTTGACTTTAATCTAGTTATGCTCAGAAAATAGTCAAAATTTAAATAAATAGAAACTATTATTTTAAAGATGGCAACCTGTCTGGTTACAAGCCTCCATTCGTTATTTTATAGACAATAAGCTGTGTCATTGTTACAAGCCACCATTTATTATTTTACATATGGGAATATGTCTAGTTACATGTCTTCATCTTGTTTTTTTAAAGACGGGAACCAGTTTCGTTACAAGGCTTCATTTGTTCCTTAATTTTGGGTGTGTTTTGTTTATAATTGCATTAAAGTCAAAACATGAAAGTTGTAGCTTCGTCTATTAACTTTTCAAGGAATTTTGAATTCGAAACTATTACTCTTGAAATTTTTATTAGAAATAGTACTTTACAGCACCAGTTGCGGTAAAAAATTTATATCTCAAGCTGGGAAACTCGGATGTGGCAATTCGAAATTTCTTGGAAAGTTAAGAGAATGAGCTACAACTTTCGTGTTTTGAGTTGAGTCTAATTATGCTTAGAACACAATCGAAATTAAAGAAAACCGAAGCTATTATTTTACAGACAGTAACTTGTCTGGTTACAAGCCTCCACCAGTTATTTTACAGATTAGAATCTGTCTCATTACAAACATCCATCTGTTATTTAATAGACGAAAACTTGTGTCGTTGTTACAAGCCACAATCTGTTATTTTACATATGGGAACATGTCTCGTTACAGGCCTCTATTTGGTTTTTTACAAATGGAAACCTGTCTCGTTATAGGGCTCTATCTGTTCCTTAATTTCAGGTGTGTTTTGTGCGTAATTACATTAAAGTCAAAATATGAAAGTTGTACCTCCTTCTCTTAGCTTTCCAAGGAATTTTGAATCGCGCCAACCCAAGTTTCCTCGCTCGAGATATGAATTTTTTACTGTAATCGTTACTGTTAAAATTTTTATTAGAAACAGTACTTTGCAACATAAGTTTTGGTAAAAAAATTCATATCTCGAGCTAGGAACTCAAATTGGGGTGATTCAAAATTCTTTGGAAAGCTAAGAGAAGAAGCTACAACTTTCTTGTTTTGACTTTAATCTAGTTGTGCCCAAAACACACCCTAAATTAAAGAAATAGAAGTTGGTATCTACTGAAGCAGTAACAGATTTTTGTAACAATCTGTTAAGTTATAGTCATCCATCTGTTATTTTACGGTTGCGTACCTATATAGTTACAATCCTCCATCTATTATTTTATAAATGAACATCTTTGTTTTTACAAACTGATATTTATTTGCACTTTTTCATGAAACATACAACGGTTATTTGGTTCACCGATGTGCCACTTTACATTCATCCATGTGTCATTTTCCAATCCCTATTCCATTAAAACACATTACAATTTTCTTTCTTCACATTCATGAAATGTTTTTTTACATGCTCATCTATTGTGTTACAGACATCCATCTATTATTTTACGGTTGGAACTTGTCTTGTTATGAGCCTCCACTTGTTTTTTTATAAACCACCATCTATATTTTTACAAACTGATATCTGTTTGCACTTTTTCATGAAACTTGCAACGATTATTTGGTTCACCGTTGTGCCACTTTACATTCATGCATGTGTCATTTTTCAATCCCTATTCTGTTAAATAGCACTCAAGCATTTCTTTTTTCGCATTCATGGAGTGCTTTTTTACGTGTTCATTTGTTATGCTACAGACATCCATTTGTTATTTTACGGTTCGAACCTGTCTGCTTTCCAGCTTCCATCTATTTTTTTTTAAAACGCACATCTGTATTTTTACAGACTAATATCTGTTTGCACTTTTTCATAAAACATGCAACGGTTATTTGGGTCATTGGTGGGCCACTTTATATTCACGCATGTGTCATTTTCCAATTCCTCTTTTATTGAAGCGCACTCAAGCATTTCTTTTTTCGCATTCATGGAGTGTTTTTAACATGTTCATCTGTTATGTTACAGACATCCATATGTTATTTTACATACGGGAACATGTCTCGTTATAAGTCTCTATCTATTTTTTTATAAATGCCCATCTGTATTTTTACAGACTGATATCTGTTTGCACTTTTTCATGAAATATGCAATGGTTTTTGGTTCATCGGTATACCACTTTGCATTCATGCATGTGTCATTCGTGAGTATAAAGCCGTAGATGGATGGCTATATGTTGACAGACGGCTGCATGTAAAATGACCAATGTGTGATTGTGAGATGACGGGTGGACAAATGAAAGAAAACAGATAGATGTTTGGAAGAAGCCAATTCCTGTGTACCTTATAGAAATTGGTGATTGTAAAATGACAAGCCTCTTAGTGCAAGGTGATGGTTCGTCAACCTGAAAAACAGATGTGTGAAAGTAATCGAAGGAAAAGCAATGGCTGACTAACATAATTTGCTCGCTTGCACTTGAAACTTGACTTTCATGGACTTTTTGGCCATGTTTGAACTCCAATCTGTCTGAATTGAATCCTTGCAAATTTGTTAAGATTAAATGGTCCATGTAAAGGCATCAAATAGGGCCTTCAAGCATCATTTCTCATTTTGACCTTCCAATAGGCTGAGAATGAAGAAAGGCATTCTGTTGTGAGATAAGCAGAATTGTAAGTATGCTTGCTTCCTACAATTTTTTGGCATTTTAAGCTGAATTGGACTAACTCCCAAACATGAAACTTTTAGAACTCTCTCTTAGATTTCATTTGATCCTTAAATCAGATAAATCCGAGACTTGTAACTCAAGTTATGATATTTTTTCCAAGACAACAGCAATTAGTAAAACAACTTCTTTTGCTGGAAAAATTGCTACTGTAACTATAGAATTTTGGGTTCTATTTTCTCAATTTTGAGTGCTTTCCAGGTAGAATTGGATTAAGAATTAAACATGAAAGTTGAAACTCTCTCTCTTAGCTTTCTAATGTCTTAAGAATCAACTGAATTCAAAATTTGTAGCCCAAGTTATGATATTTTCTCTAAAACAGCAGTAAATAGTAAAGCTGCTGCTACTGCAAAAATTTCAACAGCATTTTGGCTCATTTTCAAAGGTCTTTCTGGACTGATCTAGGTTGAGGTCAAAACGTGAGTGTTGTAGCTTCTTCTATTAGCTTTCCAAGAAATTTTGAATTACTGAAATTTGAGGTTTGTAGCTTAAGATATGAATTTTTACCGAAACTGGTGCTGTTAAATTTTTTAGCAGAAACAGTTCTTAGTAGGACCAATTTCGGTAAAAAAAATTTATATCTTGAGTTAGAAAACTCAGATTTGGATAATTCAAAATTCTTTGGAAATCTAAGAGAATGAGCTACAAATTTCATGTTTTGACTTTGATCTAATTATGCCCAAAACCCACCCAAAATTAAAGAAACAAAAGCTGTCAAAATTTTAACAGAAACAGCTTTTAGCAGGACCATTTTTGGTAAAAATTTAATATCTCGAGGTAGAAAACTCGGATTTGAATAATTCAAAATTTTTTGGAAAGTTAAGAGAAAGGGATACAACTTTCATATTTTGACTTTAATCTAATTATGCCTAAAACACACCCAAAATTAAAAAAATAGAAACTGGTACTGCAGGAACAGTAATTTATAGCAATCTGTTATGTTAAAATCACGCATTTATTTTGTGACAATTAGATATCTGTTATTTTATAGTTACTGATCTGTTATACCCAGAATATACTCGAAATTGAATGACATTTTAAGTATACAAATTACCTTAACTGGGTAATTTTTTTGGATATGGACTTTTTTGAAAATATTTTTACTTATGACCTTAAGGTTAAATATTATTTATTAATTTTTGTTTAGTCATTATCCAATTTCTTTTTCTTTTTTTTTTGGGTAACAATTTCCTTGTATTTTAATTATTTCTTAACCAGGTGCTTTAACAAACAATCTACCCAGAGCCCAAGGCAGAATTGAAATCCTGTCAAAACCCAATAAGATAGGGCCGGCCCAAAACTCTTTTTTTTGGATAACTGAAGGACTGGCCGAAACTTTTTTGGGAATGGGCTTCCGGGAGATTATTATTTGGAATTAGGTCATTTGTATGTCTATGTTGGAATTTATATCAATATTAAAATGTTTTAAATTTTTATCAAAATTAATAATAATTTATTTAAATTGAAAATAAAATTTAATTTTGAAATAAATTTTTGTTATATTTATATATATATATATATATTTTTAATAAATTAATAATTATATTATGTTAACTGATAATAATGCAATTGTTACAACTGTATATTTTAAGTAAATTAATTACACTTGCGCCCTTATGCTTGGGCTTAGTTTTGTTTTTGCTAAAAACTTGAAGTTGTAACATTCGAAACGTTCCCATCTAATCAAAATTGCGACCAATTCCATCAAAACAATATAGTTGAAAAATGGAAAGAAATATATGCAGTTTTCACCTTCCCACTTTCCTCCTTAACTTCTAGTTTAACGTTGATCTCCAACTCTCAGCCAGAATGAGTAATTGCCGAATCGTAATCTAACTCAAACTATTGGGTTTAATTGCAATAATTGAAAACATAAGGTGTAAAGTGAAACTACTACGGAAACACTTAACGCCTGAAAGTTGAGTCGTGGAGGTTTAGTTTATTAACAGTCCCTAGTTATTAGGAGATTTTCAACCAAGTACCCAAAATAGTGAAATATAATTAATTCATCCCTCACAAGAGTTATGGTTAAGACCAATACAAAAAGCAAGAGGGGAAACACACACCACTCGTGTTGCTGACATGGCTTATAATGTATTCAGTTATCATAAGTCACAAGACACAAGTGATGCGAGCAATGACTTGGCTTTAATATATTTGTATTTATTTTGAGTGGCATTAATATTTGGCTAGGGGCGACATTGATTTCATTTCTTAAGTTTGAGGGGATTTGATAGCAGAATTTTAAAAAAAAAAATTAGAAACAAAATTGAAAATGTCTGGATGCTAAAGGTCTGCTTGATTGGTTATTTTCTATTTTTATTTTCAATAGAAATAGAAAACAAGTCTGGAAAAACATTGGTATCTATTTTCCTTTTTCATTAATAGAAAATATTTCCTGAAAACAGGCTAAAATAAATTGTTTTAAGTGTTTTCTTAATAAAATGGAAAATACAATGGCAATCTTGTAATTATTGTTAAAACTGATTTTCACCCGTTTAGACTTCTATTGTCATCTTTGAGACTCTCGTCTATGTTCTCTTCATGTTCATATCTTCTCCCTAATCGTTTTCGACATCTATCTTCCTCTTCTTCTCTTTGTCTTCATGTTCGTCTTTGATTGGACCAATCATTGCGAAGTGGCCTTTCCTTTCTCCTCTGTTCGTCTTACCGTTATTTGTCTCATTGCCATTTGTTCCTCCTTAGTTGATGAACAGGGAACACCTTATTCAACGCCATTGCCCAACATTGTTAGCTTTGCCTTGCTGTTGTGCTTTAATTTTGCTTCAGCAGTTGCTGTTTGTTGACCACAACCTTAGTGTGATGTGCAAATTGTAAATCACTCACAAGTACACAAATCACTCGTAACAAGATATAAGTTTATTTTGCGGTCATTTCTTAAAGAGAAATTGAATTTGGTCATTTATTTAGCCTTTTTATTTTTAATTAAAAAATTTAAATTATTTAAAAAAATAAAATCTCAAAAATAAAAATATAAAAATTAAATGAATGAATGAATAACAAGTGAAAGAATGATACGTGAATGTGTAGATATATGGCCAGGTGATTCGTGGATGAATGCGCAGATGAAAAGATATATGACTAAATTCAGATTTAAATGAAATTCAAAAGTAAAGAACTTGATTAATCAATTTATTTTGAATGAATATCTTGCAAAAGTAATTAAGGGTTTTAATCACAAGAATTTAAATTAATTTAAATTTTAACCCTATTAGCCCTAGCAAGTAAAATCTAATCATTCAAAATTTCCAATTAAATTGACAATAATCCAAGTTAACTCCTAATGATGACTGTCAATTTCAATTCCAGAAACTCAATTCCTAGTCCAGTGAGCCCCTTAAATTAGATAATTACAATTTAGAACCATAAAGCACAAACACCAAACTCATATACAAGCAATCGCAAAATAATTTACTCTAACAAAAACCAATTGTTCATGTTGGAATGACCTTAAAATTGAAAACAATGCAAAAAGAAAAGTAATGGATTTAAACTCTTAGTTAGCCTTTGCAAAACTCCAAAAACTCTTCCACTCTGTCGCGATTTGAATTGTTCTTTAGCTCTTCTTCTTCTCATTTTATGTAACATCCCAAACCCTGAACCAATCTCAATGACCTTATCTATGCATAATGGTAACATTTTTACTTGGCATTGATATTTATGGCATGATTTGTAAGAAAATGTGATCTAAGAAAATGTGATCAAACCAAAGTTAATATATTTTTCCTTGTTCATCATCTTGAGTAATAGTAATGTGGCTTTGAGAGACATGAAGGAATGAGGATTCTATAGTGGTGAAAATATAAAAGAAAGAAAGGTAAAAGTTTGCAAAGGAAACCTAGAATTTAAGCAAAAATTGTGAGACTTAGCTAAACAATATTAGTGGGATTAATTAGAGGCTTAATCCAAATTTTAAATTATAAATTTCAAGGGACAAGAGAGACATTAAATGAATGTTTAAGGGGTAAAAAAATCATTTAGAGAACCAAGTAGCTCAAAGAGACATGGATGGAAAGAAAAGTTTAATGAATGGGCAAAATAGAAATTTCACAAAAGCTTGTTTTGCCGCCTCTTGTAGCCAACCTTAGTGGAGTATAAAAGGGGCACGAGCAGCTTATTGAAGTCACCAAAAGAAGGAAGAAAGCTTGGAGAAAAGGGGGAAGAAACTGAAGCCTAAGAGAGGTTAAAAACATTGAATCTTCTTGAGTTTTGTTGAGTCTTTGCTTAAATTGATATAAGATTATGAGTAAACTTTATTTTTTTTTTTTCATTTAATCAGTTTTGAAGTTGTTCTGAAGTTGATTTGAGGGCTGAAAAGGGGGAGAAACTGAACCCTAAAGGGGGAGCAATTTTGAATGATTTTGCTAGGGTTTTGTGAAATTGGTTTAGGGCTTTTGTTAGGCTTGAGAAATTGTGTATTTCTATGGTTGAAATGAAGCTAAAACATGGTTTAAAAGTGAGGTTAGATAAGTAGAAGAAAAATTCTGTAAGTTGGAGACCTTTGGCCAAATATTTTAGGTGCTGAAATTGATCATAAATGAGGGCTACGTAGGGATGTAAATGGGTTGGGCTCGGGTGATATATTGAAATACACATATCCATATCTGAATAAAAATTTAATACCCATATCCAAATGAGTAAAGAGTTATTTACACATATCCATATCCCACTACAAGAAAAACGGTTATTACCGATGCATAAATTGCGTCGAAAAATACAAAATAGGCGTTAGAAATCAAGTTTTCGATATAATAAGCGACACAAAGAATTGTGCCAGAAATATAGCCATCGGATACAATTTATTGACGCAAAGTGCCATGCGTCAGTAATTTCTAATGCAAGTTGGATCGCAAATTAAAAATTGTTGGAAAACAAGTTACCAACGTAATTTTTAAATAATTTAAGATTTTTAAATTACTGATACAATTATTGACGCAAAATTGTGTCAATAATATATTTTTAATTAATTAAGATTTTTTAATTACCTACGCAATTACTGATGCAGTATTACTGACACAAAATTATGTTGGTAATATATATTTAAATAATTTAATATTTTATTTTATTTTTAAAATAATTTAAAATTTTTTATTTTATTTATTTTACTTTACCGACTCATCATTGCTTTAGTAATATAATTTATTTTATTTTTAATAATTTTTTACTTTTTTGTTTTATTTTACTTTACCAATTCCCCTTGGTCAATAATATAATAAATTTTATTTTTTAATAATTTACAATTTCTTAAGTTTATTTATTTAATTTATTTTTTTTGTTTAATTTTTTGACCTACTAATTTGAATCAGTAACTACAAATTCAATTATTGACTTTTAATTACTTTAATATTTTAATTTTATATTTTATATATTATTCATTATATTTTTACTATTTTGATGTTTTATTAGCTTTTTTTAATATATGTAATTTATTATAATTTGTTCGATAAGATATACAAAAAAAATGAAAGAATAAAAATATAACATCTAAATATCCAAATTTAAATAAAGTATCCAAATGTCCAAATATCTAAATAAAAATACAAGTCAAAGTCATTACCCAAAAAAAAAAAATTCTCATAGGGCGAATTCCATGCTCCCATCTTTACTCGACCTCCATGATCCCCATTTTGCTTGAATCTCCATATTTCCTAAATCCTATAGCATGAGTAGAAGGCAAAATGTCTTATGAAAAATACAATAAAGGGTTTTGGAGGATAATAAAGTGGTCACTCGCAAGTATTTCAAGAATGTCAGAAAAAAATTATAACATGTAATCAAAGAGAATAAGAAGGGAAAATGTACAATAAAATCTATATAAAGCATGTAGACAGAGATGGTGAATATGGACATCACTAATCGGCAGAGTGGCAGAAAAGCAGTAAGATGGCACTGTCACCGATAGACAAGTTATAATATTCCAAACCAAGTTAATGTTTAACATTGCCTTTCATTATCTCTTATATTTCTATGCATTTCATGCATCATGTTTCATATATGCATCTTTTGAGGAAATTGCAACTTGAAAATAATTAGCATCTACTTTTTGAACCCTTGGGAAGTCTTGGAAGAACATTAAAAAATGTTAGGATGTGGAAATTTTGAAGAAAGAGAAAAGAAAAAAAATTTAGAAGAGAAACACCCTAATTTAGGCCACTTAACTACAAAATTAACAATTTTAAGAATTTGATTAAATAAAATTATGAAAAACTTTAAGTAGCTTAGACTTGCCTAGATTTAAATTTTAGAGGGATTAGAGGGGTTTTAGAATGATTTTATAGGGTTAAAAATGAAATTTTGCCGAAAAAAGGACATAGTTGGAATTAGTGAGGAAGTTGAGGGGCAAAATGGTCTTTTTGCCCAAGGCCTTTTGTTGAACTTCCTAGGGAAGATATAAAAGTATATTCCATCATATTAGAGATTCACATTGATAGGGTCTTATTAGAGAATCCCTAAAAGTTTTGGGGCAAATTGACAAATTTTAGTGAATTTGGGGCCAAAATGTAATCAAAGCAGAGTTTGGGGGCCAAAGTGCAAATATACCCAGTATTGGTTGGTTCTGGCCCTTTATGAGCTATTTTGTTCTACAATTCTCAGGGCATTTCGTGGCTTTAGAGAGAAAGAAAGCAGGGGAGAAAAGAGAAGCAAGGAAGAAGAAGAAAACCATGGAAAAAGCAGACCGAGCTGAGCTAAGTCCAGATCAAGTTGACTAGGCGGGTCATCCCTAGACTATTAGCAAGGTGAGTGACATACCCTCTAAACCTAGGATTTTTATTTCAAATACAACATTTTATGAATAAAATGACTTGTTTACTAAACCATATATTTATTTTCATACAAAAATTTGGAAACAAAGTGCTTATGTTCTAATTTCAGTATATTTGAACTTTTATGATGTTTTTGACATTTTGGTACTTCGGCACTCAAATTGGTATGTCAGGCAGCCATCTGGGGCAGGTGGTTGTACTACAAGTCTATGTTATGACTTTGGACCTAGGGGGGTCTTAGATGCCAAAAACTGTGTAGTCTGGCTTGGAGTGGCGACCCATAGTTGCAGGCTACACAGTGATGTAAAACCCGGCATGTTTTCATGATTTTGATATTTTCATGGTTTTACTGCACTCAGACATGATATTATCAGTTTTGCGCATCCAATTAGAGTTACATCAAATGTTATGTTTATATGATACTGATTCTTCTAGGATCTCTTTGCTTTAGTTTTAATGAGAATGCTACACTTTGATTGATTTATCAAAGAACTTAAATGTAAGATTATGCTTATGCTAATCAATTTATGCCTTATTTATCTATTTTTTCCATATGGATTTACTATTACATGAAAGAATTAAAATAACTTTATTTTTATTTTCTACTTTGGCTTTTCATTGACAAAACAAACTTTGGAAAACTGAATTTATGTATACTATATGTACAAATCTGCTTTGTTTTCCCTAGATTTAGACTGTATGTCATTCATTGGAAACATCTGTTCTCAATCTTCTTTATTTTACAGGCCCTGCTAGACATACTTGCATTGATGTTTGAGTTCACGCCACACTAGTTGGAGGCAAAGCCAACAAAACTCTTTGATGCTCAATTGTAGTAGAACTTGGTGTAGTACATGTACCAGATCATTCATTAGAGAGAGTGGTCTATATTTGATTTTGTAAACTTATAGTTATTGTGGTTATGGTTTAGCTGATGTGTAAATTGTTTTCCTTATTGCCTTATGGATAAATGAGCCTAGTTGGAATGTAAACTATACTACTATCAATTTATAACATGGTTGCTTATATTTAGTTGCATATAGAATGCACATAACTATTGACAGGTACCACAGATTTATTTACAGGGATGCTAGTTAAGGGTTACAACAATTGTCATGCTGTTGGATTTTCCTCTTGGTGGCAAATAGTTGTTGCCCCGCTATCTCGCCTGCTTAGGCAAAGGAAGGGCATGATAGCTAAAGTGGTATTAGAGCACAGGTTTACGTGGCATTAGGTCCTAGGGTTAAAGAATGTTTGTGGCATAGGATAATGTCTACTAGGTACATAAATGGTGGCATTCTATTCTGTGAAGAATGTGACTTTGGAGGGAAAGCGATGCATGTAGGAGAGGAAAGGATAAGGCAGTTGAAAGGAAAAGGGACCTAGCCAACCTCCTAGGAAAACACTTTTCGGAATTAGATATTCACATGACATCATGCATCACCTTCATGCATCATCCTTAATAAATTGGTTTATTGTTAAGTTGCCCTAAAGGTCATACGCCAGTTAACTTGAGTTAAAACTATATATAGGACAAAATGTAGAGTCTTGCAAATTATAGGATTATAAGATTTAGCAGTATGAAGTTTCATGAAGTTTGAGGGAGATATGGGGACTAAACATGGAGTGGCCGAACCATTAGGATAACATGTTTCATTTACAAAACTTGAAGTGAAAAGTGTATAACAAGTTTTAGCTTGAATCTTGGGACATTTCTGTGGTTACAATGGTGAACTTGATGGGAGTTAAAAAGATGAAAATAGAAGGTGAACGTGGAAAAGGGTTTGGATAGGCAGAAAGAAAGCGAGAAATAATACAGTAAAATAAGAGAAACTAAATTAAAATTGAAATTTGAACAAAAAGATTGCAAACAAGAATTCTCTATAGATGGGGTCTTGACTGGCCGAACACTTTAAAGACTTAAGATAGGTCTAAACTAAGGATCAATAAATGGCTTACAGAATGTATAAACGAACTTAGGAAACTAGTTCAAAGAAGACATCAATTTGAAGGTCCACCTTAAATTAGATAGCATGAAACTCAACAAGGAAAAAAGAAATTGAGTTGGAAGCAAAAAACTTTTAAATAGGAAATTGTAGCATTGAGAGAACTATTGTTGGGGGGGGGGCCTCTAGGGGGAGGCATGAAATTAAGTGGATTAAAAAGTGTCAACATGACGGTTCTAAATTTAACCTAAGTAGGGATAAGGGCAAAATAGGTGCAGGAAAGATTAGTGGAAAATTCTACTTTGAAGGATTGGTTTTGTAGCATTTATACCCCTCTAGAAAGGCATTAAAGGGGTCTTGAACTAAGATTTAAAGAAGGTTGTAGGTTGCACACCAAATTAGAGAAACAATCAAAGGTTGAGGTGAACCAAACTAAGAAGAAAAGTGGGGTTAAGAAGCAAATTAACCTTCTAGTATTGAAGGGCTAGAGCCAAGTCACCTAGATATCCAAACTGAATTGTGTGATAAGGGTAGCTAATAAATTAAGAGATACTAAGATTAAATAAGAGCTTGGAGATGAAGGAAGACTAAGTTGGAGAAGAAAATCTGGGAAATTTAAAATAAAGGAGAGAGGGTGCTAAATTCCTTAAGAAACGTAAAGGGATTTCATAGAGCAATAAGTTGGCTCAACTATCTTGAAATGTTAGAATGAATTACATCTCAAGACCCTTAAGTGACTTAGAAAATGGCTAATGACAAACTAAATGATAAACTTAGCAAACCAACGAATAAAATCTCTATCAAAGTCAATGCTAGGGAAAAATTTTGAAAAAAGGAATGATGAACTTTTGAAGTTAAAATACGGTCGAATTAAAGATTAATAAGAGGAATAGAATTATATGAGGCTAAAGGAATGGATAAGAGTCAAAGAAAAACCAAACTTAAAGTAAGTCTAACTAGAGTCCGAATAGAAGGGAATGCTGAAAGGTTAAGGGAACTAAGAGACTTGAGGAGATGATTTAGAACCTTTAAAGGCTACTTGAGAGAAGATGAAGATAGGAAAGATAAGGAGAGAATGTAATTGAAAAGGGAGAGGGAAAAGTTTGTTCAAGTGTGTTGAGGAAAACAAGACTAGAGTTAAATTTGTAAAGGTTTAACAATAACAAATTTTGAAGCCTTACAAGGACTTGGCTGGGATTTTAGAGACTAGAAGGAGTTCTATCACGAGGTTAGTAGGTGGTATAAATGATGACTAAGTTAACCTAAAAAGAAAGACACGAGAAAAATTAAATCTGAGATATACTGAGCTAAGCGATTAGAAATTCATGAGTTCAAATTGTCAAGTAGAAAATTTTGTTTTGGAACATAGCCTTAGAAGAGTTATAACTTTCTTATGGGACATGAAATGGAATAGGAATCAAAGCTAAAGAAGAACGTAAAGCTAGACACAAAAGAACTAATGGTGAAAAAAACCTAAGAATATGAGTATAGGAAATCTCTAGTAATCTTAAACATTGAGAAATGAGTTTTAAGTTTCAATCAGTCTTAAGAAGGCTAGGATTAAAGCACCATCAAGGGAGACCAAGATGTAGAACATGGTAATAAAAAAAAAAAAAAATTGTTTAGGGAGACAAAGTGAATCCTTTAGTAATAAAATAGGAAATATCATAAAGGGTTAAGAGATGTAATATGAGATGACAGTTTGAAGATATTCTATTCATTTCTAGATGATTAACTATCAATACAAAATTTGAGGCACCAAAGGGTATAAGCTTTGGTTAATGGATTAGAATGTAAATAAATAACTAAGTGTGGATACCTATAGGTTAGACTACAAATTAAATATCTTAAGGGAAGCTAGAGAGAGACTTGAGCAATATTGGTGGATAGTTAAAGGTTTCAGGAGTATGACTTTACTGCAAATATAGTAGCGATAGAAAAAGTAGAATTCAAGCATAATATAGGAAAATATGCCTCATGTAATAATTGGACATAATGGAGTTAGAAGGTTTAGAGGACATTTAAATTTTTGAGAAACAATTTAAGGTGTTACAAATATTTGTTCGGGAGACTTTTAGGATGGGTAGAAATTTTATTGTCTCATTGCTTGAGGGGAATTTGCAATGAAAAGATTGGAAGTTTTTCTAGATTAAATTGGTTAATGGTTAAATATTAATAATATTTTCTGGTGATTGTAGAATTATTGCGATGTGCTTAAGATGATGATTTTATGGGTAAATTGTAATGACGGATGAGATATTTGTTAAAGGTCATCAATTGCTAATCTTTTGTTTTTTGAAGGTAATGAATAAGTTAGTTTTAGTCATGATAGGATATAGGAGGAAAACAAAGTTTTCGAGGCTACAGAATTTGATGGTGAACTAAATCTATTAAAGACCAGAAGATGGTTTGGAGAGATGAATTACGGGACAATAGTTGAGGATAGTTTATGTTGATAAAGAAGATGAGTTAGCTACAATGAATTGATTTGAGACATCAGAGGTTTTAGGCTTCAAGCTAATGTAAATTTTGGAGACTTAGATACAAATTGAGAAATATGATTTATGTTAGATACAAATTGAATATTTCTATTAAGATGTGCCAAGGTAAATAAATAAGTAGGGAGAAAGCCTTAGCCCTATAACATATATGAGAGCCAAAAAGGAAGCTAGCGAGTCTTAAGTAATCTAAATTAGTAGTTATGGGCTTAGAGATTCTAGACTTGTAGCGAGCATAGTAAAAAGATAATAGAAAGATGTTTTGGATGAGATTCAATTATATGTGCTTTATGTAATAACTTGATAGGTTCAATGCTTGAACTTTAGAAGCATAAAAAATAAATAAAAAAAATTTTGGTCATTGATGGTACAAGGGTTTCTTTGGCAGGTTTTCAAGAAAATTTGTAATTGTCTTAAATAAACTACTTGAGGTTAGCTTGAAACAAAGGTATCGGGAGTTTCATAAAAATTTGAATGGCTTAGTGAGTCAACATTTATTTTGGGGAGATTCTTACGATAATTAGGAATAATTATGCATGAATCCCTTGAGGCAAATTTAAGATAAGAATTGGGGACCTTTCGAAAAGGAAATTGCTTGGTGGCGAATAAGTTAACTTGAGATTTATTTCCAATGTTGTAAAGTGAAGATTCCAGTAGACAGATGTAACCAATAATGATGGAGTAGATCAATAAATGATCTAGAGACAAGTAATCAACAAGTAATTTTGGGGTAAAATAATTTGGAAAGCTGGTGTGTGAACAAGAATGGGATCTCTTAAAGGATTCTAAAACTTAAATGGACATAGGGCTTGGAGCTAAAGAATGATTACTGTGGAGTAGGAGAATGAATTGAAGAAACAAGCACCCCTATCTTTTCCATACATCAAGTACTAAATTTTGAGGAAGAAATTCTTTTAAGGGGGAGGGGGGAATTATCTCATTCCAAACCAAGTTTGGAATACACAACCTCAATGTTTAACATTGCCTTTTATTATCTCTTATATTTCCATGCATTTCATGCATCATGTTTCATATATGCATCTTTTGAGGAAATTGCAACTTAGTGAAAATAATTAGTATCTACTTTTTGAACCGTTAGGAAGTCTTGGAAGAACATTAAAAAATGTTAAGATGTAGAAATTTTGAAGAAAGAGAAGAAAAGAAAATTTAGAAGAGAAAATCCTAATTTAGGCCACTTAACTACAAAATTAAAAATTTTAAGAATTGGATTAAATAAAATTATGAAAAACTTTAAGTAGCTTAGAATTGCCTAGATTTAAATTTTAGAGGGATTAGAGGGGTTTTAGAATGATTTTCTAGGGTTAAAAATAAAATTTTACCGAAAAAGGACATAGTTGGAATTAGTGAGGAAGTTGAGGGGCAAAATGGTCTTTTTGCCCAAGGCCTTTTGCTGACTTTCCTAGGGAAGATGTAAAAGTATATTCCATTGCATTAGAGACTCACATTGATAGGGTCTTATTAGAGAATCCCTGAAATTTTTGGAGCAAATTGACAAATTTTAGTGCATTTGGGGCCAAAATATAATCAAAGCAAAGTTTGGGGGCCAAAGTGCAAATATACAAAGTATTGGTCAGTTCTGGCCCTTTATGAGCTGTTTTGTTCTGGAATTCTTAGGGCTTTTCATGGCTTTAGAGAGAGAGAAAACAGGGGAGAAAAGAGAAGCAAGTAAGAAGAAGAAAACCATGGAAAAAGTAGACCGAGCTGAGCTAAGTCCAGATCAAGTTGACTAGGTAGGTCATCGCTAGACTATTAGCAAGGTGAGTGACATACCCTCTAAACCTAGGATTTTTACTTCAAATACAACATTTTATGAACAAAATGACTTGTTTACTAAACCATATATTTATTTTCATACAAAAATTTGGAAACAGAGTGCTTATGTTCTAATTTTAGTATATTTGAACTTTTATGATGTTTTTGACATTTTGGTGCTTCGGCACTCAGATTGGTATGTCAGGCAGCCATCTGGGGTAGGTGGTTGTACTACAAGTCTATGTTATGACTTTGGACCTTGGGGGGTCTTAGACACCAAAAACTGTGTAGTCTAGCCTGAAGTGGCGACCCAGGGTTGCAAGCTACACAGTGATGTAGCGCCCGACATATTTTTGTGATTTTGATATTTTCATGGTTTTACTGCACTCAGACATGATATTGTCAGTTTTGCGCATCCGATCAGAGTTACATCAGATGTTATGTATATATGGTACTGATTCTTCTAGGATCTCTCTGCTTTAGTTTTAATGAGAATGCTACACTTTGATTGATTTATCGAAGAACTCAAATGTAAGATTATGCTTATGCTAATCAATTTATGCCTTATTTATCTATTTTTTCCATATGGATTTACTATTACACGAAAGAATTAAATAACTTTATTTTTATTTTCTACTTTGGCGTTTCATTGACAGAACAAACCTTGGAAAACTGAATTTATGTATACTATATGTACAAACCCGCTTTGTTTCCCCTAGATTTAGATTGTATGCCATTCACTGGGAACATCTATTCTCACTCTTCTTTATTCTGCAGACCTTGCTAGGCATACTTGCATTGATACTTGAGTTCACGCCACACTAGTTGGAGGCTGAGTGAACAGAACTCTTTTAATGCTCAATTGTAGTAGAACTTGGTGTAGTACATGTACCAGATCATTCATTAGAGAGAGTGGCCTATATTTGATTTTATAAACTTATAGTTGTCGTGGTTATGGTTTAGCGAATGTGTAAACTGTTTTCCTTATTGCCTTGTGGATAAATGAGCCTAGTTGGAATGCAAACTATACTACTATCAATTTATAACATGGTTGCTTATATTTAGTTGCATATAGAATGCACATAACTATTAACAGGTACCATAGATTTATTTACAGGGATGCTAGTTAGGGGTTACAGCAACTATCATGCTGTTGGATTTTTCTCTTGGTGGCAAATAGTTGTGGCCCCGTTATCCTGCCTGCTTAGGCAAAGGGAGGGCATGACACAAGCAACATGAAATGATGAGATTAGAGGGAATAGGGAGGGAGCGGGGAGAGGTATCGAGATGGCAAAGGGAAGGAATGGCGAGAAGGAAGAGAGGAGTGGAGAAGAAAATGGATAAGAATGATTTCGAATGAGATGAGTGATTTATATATTCAAATTTTTGGCGCACTGGTGTAGATAAATTGGTTGAAAAATTTGCTTTTTCAATGCATCGGGGTGTGTTGCCGCCCAATTACCCACGCGATATTTCATTACCGACGCACATCTTGCATCGTTAAATTTTTTTTTTTCAAACTCAATTAAATATTAATATTTACATTGAATTACTGATGGAGTTTTTGGATTACCGACACAAAATTGTATCGGTAATATATTTTTAAATGATTTAATATTTTATTCTATTTTTTAAATAATTTAAATTTCTTAATTATATTTATTTTACTTTACCGATGCATTAATGCGTCGGTAATATAAAATATTTTATGTTTTAATATTTTTTATTTTTTATTTTAATTTTATTTTACTTTACCAATGCCCCCTATGTCAAAAATCATATTTTATTTTTTGTTAACCTATTTACCGACGCAAATTTGCGTTGGTAAATAAAATAAATTTTTATATATTTTAATTTACCAATGCAACATTGCATCAATAATTAGATATTTCTTATTAAATTGATTATTAATATTAAATAGTAGTATTAACTATTTTAGTTTATATTACATAAAAAATATAAATATATATATGCACCATATAAATAAATAAATATATACATATATGTGTGTGTACACGTGTGTATATATGTGTGTGCACTTATAAGTTATAGTACATATATGGGGTATATATTTATATACTTGCATACATACGTATGTATGTAAATACATACATACTCATACTTACATCAGTTTTAGTTGATATATATATATATATATGTGCATACTGGTGTATATATATATATATATATTAGTACAAATATGTATGTATCTATTGAAACTAGTGTGATACATACATAATTACATAAACACACATATAAAATATTGTATACTTATATGCATATACATAAACATCCATATATATATAGTGTATACTTAGATATATGCATACACACATACATATACATATATACGTATTTATATTTACACTAGTTTTAATTGATATATATGCATATATGTATATATGCTTATATACATACATATATACATATATATGCATATATGTATGTATGTATCCATGTATGTAAGTGTACACTATATATGTGTGTGTATGTACAAAAATATATTATACATGTATATGTATGTATATAAGTATGCACCATATATATATATATATGTATGAGTACATAAATATACTATACAAGTATTGGTATGTATATATGTATGTATGTACCATACATATCTGTATAAGTATGCAAATATACTATACATGTATATGTATGTTTGTGTCAATGCAAGTACGTATGTAAATATGTGTATGTATTTAAGTGTGCGTGTGTGTGTACGAGTATATTTATACTATACACATGCATGCATGTAAATATGTGTATGAATTTAAGTGTGTGTGTGTGTGTACAAGTATATTTATACTATACACATGCATGCATGCATGTGTATAGTATAAATATACTTGTACACACACACACACACTTACTTAAATGCATGCAAACATACATACATAAATTACCCTATTAAAAAAATAGATATTTAAAACAGAAATTGAGAACAGATGTTGAAAACATAAATTGAAATACTTACAATAATTAAACCTTCAATTAAAATTGGACTTGCGTTGATAAAATTGGAGAATACAATTTTAGGTATAGAGAAATTGAGGAAGATTGAAATTACAAGAGAAATTGAGGCTCAAATGGTTTCACAAGTAGAAGCCAAGTGATGCATTAACAAATGTCAAATGCCTTCTTAAATAGATATCAGAGTTGAAACCAAATAATATGTAGTTTGTTTATAGTATTTTGATTTCATGAATTCTTTTTCTTTTCTAGGAATCTCGACAGCTTTGTAGGCCTGGTCGCGCGTGCTTGTTGGGGTAAGGAATCAATTGCGCACATGCTTGTCGGGAATTATTTGAACCTTTTGATCCTTTTGAATCTTAGGGAATAGTGCCCTTTTTGTCCTGCTGACTTGGGAATAGTTCCCTTCTTGTCTTGTTATTTTTGGTGTCTAGCATCTTGAATTGGCCATTGAAATTGGTTTTAGCACATGTTTTAATTTGTGCATATCGTGCAAATCTTGAATCATCATCAATTTTTTTTAATAGGGTAATTTGCGCGAGAGTAGACATAGCCTACTCATTTTTTACTTTTACCCTTACTTTTGGTTGTTGATGTACTAGATCTTTTGGTGATTGTTGAATTGGTGGGAGGATGCCAAAATAATCATCCTCATTATCTTGAGCAAAATCAATTGATAGGGATTGAAAATTAGAAGAGGGTGATTGTGTACACTCCTCCTCATCTGAATCAGAGAGGGATTGCAGTGTTTGAAGAATTAATCTTTTGTAATCTTTATTGGATTTTGCTAAAGGACAATTCAGCAATATTTTTGAATTTTTGCAAAGGAATTGTGGGTCACCTGTTGTAAGAACAACAGGATTGGTTTGGGAAATTTGGAAGAATTTCAAAATATTTTGTGGGAGGACAGTTTCAAAATTAAATTGGTCCCACCACTTGATTTTGAAGTTTCTTGCGAGATATGGGAAATCTCATTGGAGGATAGTGTAATCCTAAGATACTATCCATGCCAAACAAAATTTTGAGAAAAAGTAAAAGAGAACTGGGAGTTGGGGTATTGAGGCAAGGACCTTGAATTTTTCTTGGAAAATGTTGAGTCCTTCTTATGCTTGAGGTGGAAGGATTTGGGCAAGTGGACCATAATGGAGCCACCACGTGGAAAACCAATTTGGGGTTATGCTAGAATTGATTTCTTCACTAAAATAAATCATCCAGGAATGTTTGAACGATTTATTTTGGAAAAGAAAAACATTGTACCAGGCTGTATAAAAGTCCTAGTAATTAAAAATTAGTGAAGAAAAATTTGGAGAAAATTTTCTATTTTGATTTGGATGTTGACCCCACTATTCTAGAGTCAAAATTTGACAAATTTGGCAAGTTGAATAAGTAATTTGGGTTGGATCCTGATTATTAGGATAATGTTTTATTGAAATTGAGCCGGTGTCTACAAGGATAAATTCGTAGAATCTTTGGGTTTTTGAAACAATTGAGGCAATGAATTGGAATCTCGAAATGACAACTTTTAGAGGAAGTTTTGAGGGATCTTCATCCCAAAAAGCTTTTTCTAATAAGACAATTTTTTGTTCACACCCAATTTTTGTGAAATATTGAGATTTTTTAGAAGATTGTTGGGTGCTTGGAGTTTGTTTTTGAATGGTGGAGGAGCTAGATGCTTCTATAGACTACGGCCTTGCAACCACAGTTTTTGCAAATGATTGGAAAAGGGATCCTGCCACGAAGGCAATACCAGTGAATGGCCCTAATTGTCGAAATTTTTGGAGGGCATGTCCTTGTTCCTCTTGTAATGTTATTGCATATCAATCCTTTTCAGAGATTGATCTTAATTGGATAGCTTGGGGTGCTGTTTTTGGGTTTTGGCAAAGCATAAGAGGCTATGGTGGTTTTTTGGTTGGTTGTTTGGGCTGGCTTGTGAGTGGAGGTATTCTTTTGGGCGGCATATTTATTGGGCTGGGCTTCCCTGTAAAAATTCTCTGGTTAGAAAATCAAAGATGGAATTTGATTCTTCTTTAATATATTCAATTTTAAAATCAAAATCAAATAAAATTGCTTGGATCCTGCAAAAATTTGTTTTGATATAATTTGTGAACATCTTTTTGTAAAACATGTTTGGCTGCACTGCAGTCAACCCTTATTAAAAATTCTTGATTTAACAAATCACTTTGAAATTTTGAAACACATAAGACAATGGCCAAAACTTCTTTTTTGATAGTACTATAGTTCCTTTGGGCTTGGTTCTAAGTTCCTGATATAAACCTAACTAATTGTTCTTGGGTTTGGTCTAAAGGTTTTTGCTTAGGGATGTCTCCATAGCCTATGTTAGAAGCATGAGTCTCTACAATTTTGTAGGCTTTTGGGTTTGCTAAGTGTAGACACGAGAGAGTTTTTAAGTAGGCTTTGACTTGTTTAACTATTTTGGTGTGCTCTAATGATCAAGCAGCTGGGTTTTTCTTAAATCTTTGCTTACGTGGTGCTGTTATTTGGCTTAATTTTTCAAAGTAGTCACTAACATAATTAAGACCACCTAAAAATCTTTGTAATTGATTTTTGTCTTTAATTTTATCTGAAAATTTATTTGCAAAAATTAAAACTCTTTCAATTGGAACTATTGTACCTTGGTTTATATAATGACCTAAAAATCTTATTTTTTCTTGAAAAATGCTTATTTTTGTTGGTGATAGAACTAGACCATTTTTCTTGATAATATAAAACAATGTATCTAGGTGTTTCCAATGAAATTGAATATTTTCATAAAAAATTAATATATCATCAATATATACAATTGTGAAATTGGTGTAAAGATTGAATATATCATTCATTATTCTTTAAAATTCACTTGGAGCACTTTTTAAACCAAAAGACATTACGTTCCATTCATATTGGTCAAAAGGAACATTTAAAGTTGTTTTGCATTTGTTAGATTCATTTATTTGGATTTGCCAAAATCTTGATTTTAAATCAAATTTGGAAAAAATTCTTGCATTAGTTAATCTTTGTAATAAATCTTATTTATTTGGTAAAGGATATCTTATCCATTATAAAGCATCATTGAGAGGTTTACAATTGATAACAAGCATTGGAGTTCCTCTTTCTATTTCAGCATTTTTGTTAATATAAAAAGCAGTATAACTTTATGGTGATTGGCTTTTTCTTATTAATTTTTTATCTAATAAATCTTAAATTTCGTTTTTGCAATATTTGAGTAATTCTTTGTTCATTTGGATTCATCTTGCTTTTGTTTTTATTTGAAATTCTGAAAAATCTTTTGTATATGGTAAACTTACTACATACTTTTTCCTATTCCAAAAGGCATTTGGTAAATTTGAACGGGCTTGTTTTATTAATTTTTCTTGGAAGTTCGAAATTGGTAATTGCATATTTTTATCTATTAATTCATTTTGAATATTTTGATTGATTTTTTCATTTTTTAATAAATTTAATTGTTTTTCCTTGGAGATTACTCTTACTATTGAATTAATTTGTTCTTTAGGGTATATTGCTAGATTTTTTAAATGATTTAAATCTCTTATATCTGGTGGATTTAGAAATTCAAATATAATTTCTTGATCACTGATTATTGTAGATATTCCTTTACTGGATACAGTCATGGGTTGTAATAAATTTAGAAACGGGATTTCCAATATTACTTCCCTATTTAAATTGCCTACCAAAAGGGAAAGGGTTTTCATACAAATTTCTTGATTGCATACATGTTATTTTGAAAGTTTGTATTTTATTTGAGGGAAGATCCATAGGCAAAAGATAATCTTTCTGTTGTAGGTTCAAAATATTTTATAAGCACAAGCCATTCTTGGATACAATTGAGATCAGCTCCAGAATCCATTAATGCTATTGTATGAAGAGTATATTTTTTATTAATCACAATTTGTAATTTTACATTCCACTTTTGATATGAGATTTGAGATAATAAATTAATATCTTGAACATTTTCTGGGGGTGTAAATATTTGAAAATCTTGTTGTACATCTCGTACTTTTTCTTTACCCTATGATTTATTTTTGAGAATTATTATTTGACTTTTTAAATCTTCCATTTCTATTTTGTTCATACTCATTTGTTCTTTTATTTGTCTTATTTCAAGTTTTAATTGGTTCATATCTTGGTTAATTTGATCAGTAGTTTTTTTTTTTTTATTGGATTTTTAGTTCTTTGTATGATTTCTCCCAAGTCATAAAAATTTTCTATAGGTTCTTTATTTTTCTTTTTTGATGTATTTTCTTGTAGAGATTGTTGTAATTTTAATAAGTAATTCTTATTTAATTGAGGAGCTTCTATATTTTCTATCATTTCCTAGATTAATTCTTGTTCTTTTGAGATAACATTAATTGTATTATAAGTGCAATGTTGGTCTATAGTTTGATCTTCAAAGGATGATGATTGGTTTTGAGATTGAGATACAAATTGTAGTGCATCTAATTCATATTCTGAACCTGTTGATATTTGTATAGCAAATTCTAATTGGTCAAAGTTAATTAATAACTTAATTAATTGTTCTTTTAGATGTTCATCTATGTCTAAAGAATTTATTTTATTTTTAGTTAGACATTTATTTTTTAAATGACCTACTTTTCTGCATTTACAACATGTTGAGATGAATTTATTTTTGTTGAAGTAATTTTTCTTAGGCTGAGATGGATTTTTTTAATTTTTTGTACTTTTAGGTTTAGAGAATAATTATTATAAAAATTTTCTCTACTTGGTCTATGTTTATAATTTCTATAATTTCTATATTTTATGGGTTTTTTATTGGGTTTTCTTCTTGATGAAGGAATTTCTACATTTTTGTTGAATCCAAATTGTTGATAGCAATTTCCTAATTCTTTTCTAGAATTTGTTAATTCTTTTTGTATGTTTTGATTTATGTGAAAATTTGTACATATTTCTAATGTTGTTTCTCTAATTACATCTAAAATTTTAGCATATGTTAAATTATCATAATTAATTTCTTTATTTCCATTTTGATTCTTTAATTTTGGCTTGAATTTTTCTACAAAGAGTTTTGGTAAACCATCAATGAATTTTTCTTTCCAATATGGTTGTCTCCAATCTTCATGTAGAGACAATTGTGTGAGGAAAACATCTTCATACCAAGTAAAATCTTGAAATTTTGGACATTTGAGATTATTAAGAATTATTGAGAATCTATCTTCTATTTTTTTAATATCTCCTATAAAATATCTAATTATTATATATATTAAAGTATTAAGTGCATCTTGAATGGGTTGATTGTCTTCAATTTTAACAATTTCTTCATCTTGATCTATTCTTAAAGCATTGAGGATTTGGGTACATTCAGTCTGAGTGAGGTATTTATCCTGTCAAAATTTTAATCTACCATCAAATCTTGATATTAAGATTTCAGCAACTGTACTATCAGAACATTGTCTCTTTGTTTTATAAGCATTTGCTACCATTGTTATTTCTTATCATTTCTTGCTACCATGAGTTTTTGATATTTTTAAATTCTACTTCCTTTGTAATGAACTACAGGTTCAAGTTGAATTTCAAATTGTTAGTCAGGGAAAGAAGGACGAGGATAATAATTTTCTGTAATACATGTGTGAAATGTCTTGTTGTTCTATTTTGTTGTATTAATTTCTGGGTCTTATGTAAATGTTTCTAATATTTAGTCAACTTCAGTTTTAGATAGTTGGATTAAAGTTTGAATTTGTCTTGATCATGAGGCTTGTAATGGTGTATATAATACAATAACATTATCTATTACTCGTTGTAATTGTGTAAGTTTACCATTATTTTTTGTTCAAGATTATTTTCTAATAATTCATCTTGGTACCGTGATGGAATCTCACGGGGAGTAAAGAGTAGTTTTGTTTTTCTTTCTTCGTCTTTTTGTGATGGTTTAATTAAAGAATTTTCAATTCTTATTAATTGTTCACCTAAGGTTTAAAGATTTTGATTTGTAAAATTATTTTATTCCATTATTTTTTGAACATTTCTAGAAATGACATTATTTTCATCAAAATTTTTAGATTTGAAAGGAGACACTCTGATTGTTGTAGATCTATTGTATATTTGGATTTCTTCTAAATGAAGGTGGATAGATTATTTAACTCCTGTCGTCGTCACCCATTGTTTATTATTTTTATTAGTAACATTGATTTCTTTTAGATTATCTACAAAAGGATAATTAATATTATTATTAATGGCATAAATTAAAAACCAATCAAAGAATTTTATAAAAAACTGGTGTTTCTGAATAGCTTTCAACAAAATTTTTCATGTATAAAATTTTTATTTTGTTGGTCTATATTTTTTAAAAACCATTTTCTTTTGTTATTATTTTTAGTGGACCAAAATTCTTGTTGCAGAAGTTTTTTATTTAAAATAAAATTTTCTTATAGGGTAAAAATTTGTAGATCTTGCACTTCAGATTGTGTTGGTGACATGTTAGGTTGAAATTCTTCTTCCTTATCTTTTGGGGTATGGTATATTGGTTGAGCTATTATTGATGAATTTCTAATTTCTTCAATATTATGATGCTTTTTAATTGGTATTGAAGAACAAGAAGCTCATGAAGGAACATATGTAGATTTTGGTCTAACTGGTTCACCTATGTTGAGTTGGGAAAAATAGTTGAAAGAAAATTTTAATCTTACCGTTCCATCTTCAAATTCTTGAATTTGTTGTAAAGTTTTGTTTTCTAAAATTGGTTGAGGAACCTAATATTCTAATTCTCATTCAGAGGGTAATTGAATCTCATCCCATAGGATTGTTTGAAAAATAATTACATTTGAATTTCCTTGTTGAGGTTGGAAAAGAATTGTTTCATTTTTGGGGCAAGTAATTTTTGTTAAAAGATCTAAGATTGTGGTCATAATTTCATAATGGATTCTATAAACAAGTGCAAAAGGAATATTGCCTAGTTCCATATTATAACCAAAAGATTCTATTTTAAGTGTTAAAGTATTGAGAACTCTTAGATTTCTAAGAGAAGCAGAAAAATTTGGAAAACGATAGAAATAAACAAGACCATTGTGAAGGCTAGTTTCAACAACTCCTAATAAACTATCTTTGAAATTTAAATGTCTTTTATCTCGTAGACAGAGTAAGATTGTCACACCCCATCCTCTCTAATTTTAGGAGGCGTGATAACGGGACAATAACTAACACACTACCAAGTTAAATCTAACAACATGCTAGCTAGTGTAACCCCTCTAAACTGGCCTTATGGGCACTCTGTTTGAGTGTCTGCTTATATAAACAATCTCATCATATACATATATAAATTGAATTATCTCATTCAACACATGACTTATACATAATCCATCATGTATCAACATTTCTAGAAATCATCCAATAATTATCTAACAAATATTATAAATTTGTTTACAATTACCCCAAAAATAAAGTAGTCTCCCAACATACACAACCCAAGCTTACAAAATACAATCAAAACAATCATTGCGGCATAGCCCAACCTGGTACTAAGAAGTGAACACAAACACGTACAATCCAAGCACCAAAATCCTAACTAATCATCTCAAAATCTGCAGGGGGAAGAAAAATAGTGGGGTAAGACTAACATCCCAGTGAATGATATATAAATAATCCTAATGGAAACAGTCAGGTTTTGTTACTATTATAATCATAGATTCAATCTAAAGGAGTTCCATAACAAAATGTATAATAATAACTAAAAATATAGAAACTATGTTTTGTCATGATACCAAGTCATAGCACATGACTATAAGCATAGATTATAAAGGTATCATAGAGAATCATTAAAAGTCATAAAGAGTATAGAACATTATCATAGTACATATTCATGTGTCTGGTCTAGTCAAATGTGCACAACCGAAAATGGTGCATCTGAGGACAGTGAAAGCATAATACAAAATATGGGCCCTTAGTAGGACAAAACACAAATATGCCAGACCCTACTACACTATGTAGTCTGCTCCGAGGGTTGCCACAAATCCCTCGGCCAAACTGACACAGTCTATGGCCTCTAGTCCCCTTCTCTAAGGGAAATAGTCATATAAATGTCATATCATGCAAGTAGAACTGCCACCTGTGCCACGTGGCTGCCCGACATTATAGTCTAAGTCCCGAAACACCAAAATATCATAAACTCATAAAGGATCATGAAATTCACATATAAACATTGGAACTCAGAATACAATTAGACTGTTTCCCATTTTTAGTATCAATATACATGTGGTTTTGAAAATAAGCACTAATAAAACATATTTGAAAAAAAAATAGCTAGTATTAGAGAGATACCACTACTGTAGCTACGACGCGCTGCTACAGTAACGCTACAATATTATTATTTTTTTTCACAAAAATTTAACTTGTTTCCAAACTTTCATATATTCTTCCTTTCACCTAAAGCCCCTCAAATTTCTTCTAAATAAATTTTAAAATGCAACCAATTACTCATAATTATATAAAACAAAAATCGAAATCGGTTTGTGTTATTACAATTCTACCCTCCTTAAAAGAATTTTGTCCTCAAAATTCAATTACTAGTTGTGTGGAATTGGTGTGGGTATCTAATTCTCTTTTCATCCTTCATTTCTTAAGTTATCTCCTATTTATTCAAAGCTTGAATTGATTCTTCAACACCATTCAAATCTTCCTTCAATTTAGTTTAATTGCCCTTAAAACTAATTTCACTCTTTACTATGAATTTAAATCAACTCTAGAAACTAAGAATTGTCTATTTTTATAAACTCTACAAAATCTCTAGCTTTGCACATGGCTCATTGATATTAATTTATAGTTTGTCAATGCTAAAGCCATCAAAAACACTTTCTTCATGTACTTGCTAAACTAGGCATTAAGTCCAAAATAGTAAGCTAAAGAACTCAAACTATTAAGTAGTTAAACAAGGAGTTTCTAAACACTAAAAGTTATTATGTGGAGCAACAACATACCAACTTTACCTTTTGGTGAAACTAGCCAATAGGAATTCCAGAGTTTCTCTCACTTATTTGAGAACGTTTGTGCCTAAGGGTTAAAGCACTCAATAAACTCACACTTCACCATATATGATATATCTATTGATTTTTCTTTACAAAGTTAATATTCCTCCATCTTATTTGTTTCCGTGACAAGATCTACTTCAAAAGCACTCTCTTTTTGGTTTAGATAAAATAGTTTATCAATTATACCAAAACCAATTATTCATTTCTGTCAATAATTTATAACTAGTTCCTTTAATGTTTTGAAGCTATATTTAAGTCTTAAAAATGACCATAATAATTCTTAAACAATAAACTTTAGTTCCTTTGTAAGATAGAATTCTTCTTCAACTTTCACTCTTTACGCTGTAATCACTAACTTATAATTTATCATTCCATCATCTCAAATCACTTAAAAAAAGAGCAAAAATGGTCTGTTAGAGACATCAAGCTTACCATTTTTAAACAGTAATCTCACTCAACATGTTAGCGATTAGCTTATTTTAACCCTAATCATGTTAGAGCAACCTTTACATTGTATCATATCAATTGTTAAAGTCTTTTTATGATCTCCATCCAATATAACCCAAATATCACTACACTATATCATCAACTCTTTAACCATAGGAACAACTAGGACTTAATAATTCACCTATAATTAGTTCACAAAAATACCTTCGAGTTCTCATATGAAATCACAATTCTTGTAAAGCATCCCACAACTAAAAGATTTTATCTCAATTGACTCCTCAATTCTTCAAAATATACCTTTCTATAGAATCATTATCTACAACTTACTTTCAAGTAGCTTACAATAAATTCCATCGATAGTTCATTAAGACATCAAATGGTTATTATCAAAAAATATGATCTCTATATATAGTAGAGATTCACAACACTATTGGTTCAAATGTTAGACCAATCCACTTTTAGTAAAACTCTTAACTGACTCTGTTGAGTATATGTCACATAACCTTGAAATAAATGAGTTTAAAATATTTCCAAAGATCTTCTTAGTTTCCTTTTTATATATTATCTTGATTAGAGTTATTGGATTCTAAGGGACTTAAGATGGCTCTCAACACATTTGATCTCTACAATTCATTAGAAATTATACCTTACTCCATCATCATAGTAGTTCACCTTTCCTTACCTAAGTAATACGCATACATTAGTCAAGATCTCCCAAATGTAAAATACTTAATTAAACTTACTTCATATTCATGCTATAATTGACCTTATGCTTCTTCCACTTCATTCATCTATATCAAGTCACTAAAATTAGTATAATATGTCTTCTTTCTACCATTTAGATTACTAACCATCAATATCATACTTATAACGTCAGATATACATAACTTGTCACTCATATGACATCCCATAGACAACATTACTTGGAACAAAGACTATACTAATAACCTCAACTCTTTTAGAGTTACATTCTTCGTACTCTAATTTGTTTAAACGTAACACCACATTGCAAAATCTTAAAATTTTAACTATAGGGAGAACCTTATATCCATGAGGAGAGTAAGAAAATCTTTTAAATTCAAAACTATACCTTAAGACATCTCAATCAATTGTCTTCCAATCACTCAAATAATCTAAAACATAACATCTTCTCTTATTAAATTTGTTTACTCATCTCCTTTTTATTAATATTGATAAAACTCAATGATTATTTTACAACAATCTCATACTTACGTACCTTATGAAAACTTATCCATCCATCAAGCTTGCTCTAAGCTTCCGTTTTATTTTCTTTCTTTTCAACTTTAATTCTGTCAAATAAAACTTAGAAAGCTATTGTAACATTCCAGCCTGAACTTAGGTTGTAAATTATCATTTAGCATTACCAACAGATAAATAAGAGGTTAGAGGGGAGAAATTAGATAAAGGATGAATAGGAAAAATAATAAGCATTACGTAAGTGTCCTATTGCCATAGAAATCTTTCAAGTCTAGGTTGAAATTTACAATATTTATGCAATTTTAGGTAGTCTTCAATCTAAATTAGGCTGAGTCCAAAACATCAAAATTGTAAATCCTTAAGTTAGTGAATTCACAGGTTTTGGAATCAATCCAATCTGATCGCTCTAGCACAAGTTATAAGCATTTTATTGAAAAAGGTGCAAAGCTGTTGACTGTAGACTAAGTGATAACTTTGACTCATTGTTAGGCTAGATTCGACCTCTCTCTGGTTAAAATTAGGTGTAGGTCAAAACAGAAAGGTTGTGAGCCCTTGAAATAGCTTTACAAACCAATTTGAATGATATCAATCTGAGTTATGTAAGTCAAGTTATAGCCCAAAAACAGAGCAAAGGTGTAATGAGAGGTTTTATGTTGATAGCTCCGATTTCGGGCCATTTTTGTACCTTCTACATGCAGAATCAGACCAAGTCAAAAACATAAAACTTCTAGGTCATTAAGTTAGCTTTAAAACCTTTTTCGAATGAGGTCATTCCGAGTTTTGTAGCTCCAGATATTGGCATTTTACCGCAGACTACGCAAGGAAAGTAATGGTAAAAAGGAGTTGAGGCATGAAAGTAATTTGATGGGCTTGTGGGGCCCATTTCCACTGACCTAAGGGGTCTATAAATACCCTTGGGGCCTCCAATTGTAGCATAGGGCAGCCAAGTGAGAGGAAGAGAAAGGGGAGAAAAAGGAAGAAGAAGAGGGAGAGAAGAAGAGAAAGGAAGGAAAAAAGGTAAGTAAAATATAAAAACTTCTAGTTTATAAAAGTTTATGCATATTTTTCATACAATATGCAAAATAGAGGTTTATGTATATTTTTCATAAATTATGTATAATCCTTCCATGCTTTATTACATGTCGGAGTTGTATGCCATTTTTAGTTCTATAAGCATGTTATAATAGTAGGAACAACTAAAATTCTAAGAAAAATATTTTAGATTAAAACTTCAAGATAATGTTAGAATTAGCTTAAAGGTACATCTTGCATGAATTATTTCATATTCTTTTAAGGTTTTATGAAATTTTGAGGAAAGATTAGGGTACAATATCAAGGGTAACAAAACTATAGGAAGGGATAAATGCTAAGTATAGGAAATGAAGATTAAGTGAACTCCCAAGGGTAATAGAATAGGAAAATAGTAATTAAATTAACTAGATCCTTTGACATGCATTTTCATTTCACATTTAAAGTATATAACTTATATCTGCATGGCGGTTAACTTATAGGAAAAGGAGAATCAAACTTGAGAACTCCTTTTTTAGGGCTAAATAGCAGACTAGATACCAGGTGAGTGGATTTCCTCCTAAACTCAGTATTTTGACAAGCAAATTATTATTTCAAATCAATGAATAAATTTACGGTGATTTTGTTATGTTTTCTAAAATGGAAATAGGAATAGTGATTATTTTCTGCACATAATTATTTTATTAGAATATATGCCAAGTGGTTTTCTTAAAAAGGTACCATTCACCTGGATAATCTGTTCTGTAATCAAGGCGACGGATTTGGACCCTTGATAGTCCTACAAGACATTGTTTCGATAAAGGAATCAAAGCACCATCAAGCCATGTATTTTCGTTCGTGGGAGTGGTGCACCCAAGGCACGAGTCTCATGGCTAGTAGCACCTAGCAGATTTAGACAGACATATATGATATGATCTGCATAATGTGATGCACATGACTCAGAGATTATATTTGGTCTACATGCACGTATGGCCCAGAGTTACAGATAGACAAAGCCACTTAGGTTTTTGCTTCCTTCCATTGCTCTTTTACACATTTTTAGCTATGGTTGGATCTGTAGGCTCAACGGGTGACATGGTATAACTTTTTATAATAATTACGTGTGTGCTATTTTGCATATACAATAATATGAATTTATTTTAATAATTTCACTAAATTCTATCTAATTGCAAAAGTTTACATTTTTGAAATTCATGTGTGTGTTTCAAAATATTCATGTTTCCCCTAACTTTAGTTGGAAAGCCATTCACTAGGATAATAGTCTCACTCCTTTCATCTTTCCACACAGGTATCAGGAGCACATAGCTAGTGACTGTAACAGTTGCCTCATTACCTTGGCATCACATGCACACTAGTGGAGGTTGGGCCAGCTAGTTACTTGTACATTGGTAAGTTGTATTATTCAACAGACGTGTGTTAGAATATATAGGTAATCTAGATCAAGTATAGCTAACCAGTCTCGATAGGAGTCACAGTGACCAATATTCTTTTGTGTGTATTAGATACAAGAGGATGTTGGTAGCTACCCCGCTGTCATGCCTTGTCCCATTAGATAGGGAAGGATTGGGCATGACAGTTAAAGTGGTATCAGAGCCTAGGTTTTGGAGGCATTAGAGATTAAGGTTTCAAAATGTTCAAGGTATAGGTTCATTCTTGGTAGATGCATTTGTGACTACATTCTAGGTTGCATAGAGTGAGATTATAGGAGGAACATGATGCGTAGTAGGAAAGGAAATGTTTGGTAGCTGAGAGAATGAAGATTTGGCCAACCTCCTAGGGAAGCATTCAGTGCCATACTAGCTACACATAGAGAGGTAGGAACATTGCATTTCTATGACATCACCTATAACGCAAGAAACATTAGTTTAATTGTTTATATCCAGACTTTTGAGGTTCATGAATATGATAGCTAGACTTACGAAAAGGTATTCGATAGAGTAAGAAATTTAGAAGGATTAAAGGATTGCTTGTATTATTGGTTCAGTATAGAGAAAGAAATGATTTTAGGGAGGTCAAGAAAAAGCTTTGGTGATACATGGGGAAATATTATACAGGGCTAAGGAGTGGAATGTGAGGAAATAGCTTGAGAATATTTTGTTTATTTTGTGGATGGTTAGCTGTTGATGCAAAATGTGAGGTATGAAAGATTATAAAGTTCAAATCTGATAGGGATCTCAGATAATGGCAAGTTAAGAGACTTTGGTCAATGAATTAATAAATGATCAAGAGTGGGACACTATGAGTTGGACTACATGTTTTGTATTTGAAAAAAGGGGGGCAAGGTTAGGAAAGCTTGAAGAATATTGATAGATAGTTGAGGGCTCGAGGAGTATGACCTTACAACTGAGATAGTAAAAATAATAAAAGTATATATTGAGCATAATTTAGAAATATGTGCTTTATGTAATAATTAAACAAAATTGAGACAGAAGGTTTTAAAGGCGTTTAGAGCATTAAGAAATGATTCTTGATAATACAAGCTTGTTTGGGATATTTTAGGATAATTAGAAATTATACTGCCCTATTGTTTGAAGCAAAATTAAAACAAGGATTGGGAGTTTAATCATTTGACTAAAGGATTAAAGAGTTAATAGTATTACTAATGTAGATGAATAGAGAGATGATCCTAAGAAAATAGAGTAAAACTCATGGGTAATAAGCACAGGGACAAGAGATGAAATAAGGGCTATAGTTTAGAAACAAAATATACTTAACAAGTGAATAATTAACTACCGATGTAAGGTTGATGCACTAGGTAATACAAGGTTCAAATTTGATAAAGATTTTGAAAACTAATACTAATTGTAAGGTGAAGAATGTTAGACAAAGGAACTGATAACTACAAGGAAAGTGTTAACCTCAAGATTTCATATTTATTTTAATAATGACAAAATAAATTAAAATTATTATATGTATATATTTATATAATGGATAATATAGACAAATTATAATATTAAGTTTATTGTTTAACTACATACACTATATGTGCTAGATTGTGAAACTGTCAAATTAGACATGTGTGTAGTAAATTGATTATATCTTACTATACAAAAGTCAAAAAATAATAAAGTCAATTTTATTTAAAACTATACTCAAATACCTTTATTTTTATGTATAATTTATTTTATATACTATTCTATATTAAAGCAGTTTATTATATTAATCTCATATATTATTTTCTGAAAAAATCATTTTTGAAATCTGCACGATATTAGTTTTAATTAGTAAAATATAACTTATGACATAAATAAAATTTTGAATTAATTTTATTTGTAAAGTATACATGCTGAGCTTTAAATTCATATATTATATACACATTTTACACTTATAGATTAATAGATATAAGTTTTCAAATTTGGCCATTCTGCAGAGTTACACTATCAGCAGACAAAATGAGTATATTACAGTGTTTTTATCATATATCAGAATATAAAGGTCAAATTTGCACAAATCTAATATTGAATGAAAGTATACGTTATAAGATTTTCAAAAATATAAAATTTGTTATTTTTGAATACAAATTCAAATTTCTAGACAATTTTGAACTTGGCCAACAACTTTTGATAAAAGTAATTTTACAGTCTGACATGTTTATGAACTTTTGATCATTTCTCTCAAACGGCTCACTAACATTAATGATTCCTTTCTTATTTAAAAATAGACTCACTGAGAAGTATTTAAGAATTTTTTAAGATTTTTTAAGCATTCGGAGCCATTTTATTTGAATTTTTGAAATGAGCCAATGTGCAGTTTCTGTTGACAAATGATTTTATCTTCCACAAAGACTAACGTCTCTTTTGCGTTTTTGCCTATAAAAGGAGCATAGATTGAAGGGAGAAGGACATAACAACAAGCGCTCAAAGCCTCCTCAATCTCTCTCTAATTCTTTGTACTTCATTGTTTATTACTAGATCAAATAGGACATATAGCAAATTGTTTTATTTTTGAGTGTATCTCTTTGAAGTGAAATCATCTTTGTACATGAGTGGTAGCTAATCCTACTTAAGAGGAATTGCTACATTTCTACTTCATTTTAATTATCATTTGTATTGGTGTTTGAAACTCGCTGAATCAAAGGCTTTGTAATCGAGATTTCTTACCTCTATAAAGTGTAAGGGATTTTGTTTATATTCGAGATTTCTTGCCTCCATCAAGTGCAAGAGACTTAGTGGAACCTCGACCGGTTGGAGCTCGAAAGAGTAGACGTAGACTTGGGTAACAAGTCAAACCACTATAAAAGAATTTGCATCTTCTATTCCTACTCTATTTACTTTACTTAAAATTGTTTTATATTTATTGTTGGGTTAATTATATAAATTTATTTGATTCAATTTTTTTATTTTTTTCACACTCTTAGCTTCAGCGATAAAAACCCAATTCACCCCCCTCTTAGGTTGCCTTTTGGGATAACAATTGATATCAGAGCTAGATTCTAAATATTGACCTTAACAAGTTTTTAGAGTAAAGATCACATATTATGACAACCATTGGTGCACATGGAGTCATAGAGGGTCAATCTATTACTAGACCACCTTTCTTTAATGGTAGTGACTATGGTTATTAGAAAATTAGGATAACTATTTATCTTCAACAAATGGAGTATGATATTTGGAATATTATTGAAGAAGGTTATAACACTCCCATGATAGTTAAAGATAATATACTCATTGCAAAAGATAAAAAGGATTGGGATGAAAATGACAAGAAAAATTTTACAATTAATGCAAAAGCCATGAATACATTGTTTTGTGCATTAGATAGAAATGAGTTTAATAGAGTCTTTACTTGTAAAACAGCACAAAGTATTTGGAAAACACTTGAAATTACACATGAAGGTACAAGTAGAGTTAAGGATACAAAATTTAATTTACTCAAGCATGAATATGAACTATTTATGATAAAATCAAGTGAATCTATTAAAGATATGTATACTTGCTTTACCGATATTATTAATAGTATGATTTTTCTTGGTGAAAATTTTAATGATGAAATTGTTGTGAAGAAAATTCTTTGAATTCTACCAAAGAGTTGGGCTCCAAAGGTGATGGCACTACAAGAAGCAAAAGATCTTTCGAAAGTTTCTATTGAAGAGCTTCTACAGTCGCTAATGACCTATGAAATGACTCAAAGAAATGAAGAGGAGGAAAACCCAAAAAGAGGAAGGAGTATTACTCTAAAGTCTACTATAAAAGAAAACTCCAATAATAGGGAAGTAGAAAGTGATGATGAAATTGCATATCTTGTAAAAATAGTCATTAAGCTACTCAAAAAGAAGAAATTTGAAAGAAGACAAAGGAGAGATGATCAAAAAGAAAATTCCTCCAAGAAAGATATTATATGCTATGAATGCAAGAAACGTGGGCACATAAAACTAGATTCTCCACTTCTAAAGAAGAAGAAGAAGAAAGAAAAAGAAGCCATGAAAGCCACCACTTGGGATCTAAGTGATGAAAGTGACTCGGTGGAAAAATCAAGTGGAAGTGACATTGCTAACTTATGTCTCATAGCTACTAGAAAAAGTGATTATGAGGTAAGCTCATCTTCTTCTACTTCTAGCACTTCTAATTTATCTTATGATGAGTTATTGTATGCATGTGACGAATTACAAAATGAATTAGCAAATCTTGGAAAGAAATATAAAGACTTGAAAAAGAAGTTTTCAAATATTTCTAATGAAAATGCTAGTTTGAAAAATGAAAATGATAATTTGAAAACTCAACTTACTTCTATATCTAAGAATGAAACAAATAATATATTAAGAAAAAGAATTGAAGAGCTTACAAATGCTTTATCTAAATTTACTCCAGGAAAGGAAAATTTAGATAAATTGCTTGCTACTCAAAGATATGATTTTAATAAAACCGGATTAGGTTACAAGGCTTGTCAAAGACAAAAATTTTACAAAAATTATTTTGTAAAATGTTCTCATCAAGATATTCCATTTATTACATGTTATTATTGTGGTGGAAATGGACATTATGCATGTGATTGTTCATTAAAAAGAAAATTGTTAGTTGGACCTAAAAATATTTTAGTTCTAAATGATTATAAATGGAAAAGAGAATGTAAAATTGCATCTATTTCGGTTCCTGAGGGAGCATATGCTAACATTGTTGGACCCAAGAAAGTTTGGGTATCAAAAATCAAAATCTGATTTACTTTTATAGGAGATTTGTATGAAGAGCACCACAAGAAAGAATAAATGGTTTTTGGATAGTGAATGCTCAAGACATATGACGGGAGGTTATACAAAGTTTAATTCTATTTCAAAAATAGATAGAGGGTATGTGACTTTTGGAGATAATGCAAAAGGCAAAATTATTGGCATTGGAGAAATTGGTAACCCTCACTCCCTCATTATTGATAATGTTTTGTTTTTTGATGAATTAAAACATAATTTGCTTAGTATTAGTTAATTATATGATAAAGGTTATAAAATTATTTTTCAAGATAACGCATGCAAGGTTTTTAATAAGAATAATACCCTAGTATTTGTTGCCTTAAGAGATGAAAATGTATATACTATTGATTTTGATAATTTGGTTGAACAAAATGTGAAATATTTGAGTGAATTACGTGATGATTCTTGACTATGGCATAGGTCTTTGTAGTATGGATATAATTTCAAAACTTTCAAGAAAACAACTGCTCATTGACCTACCTAAACTCAAATTTGATAAAAATAAAACTTCTGCTCCTTGTCAATTGGGAAAACAAAGAAAAACTTCTTCTAAATCTATAAATATAGTTTCTACATCTAAGCCTTTACAACTATTACATTTAGATATATTTGGGCCTTCTTAAATTGCTAGTCTTGGTGGAAAACTCTATGTTTTTGTAATTGTTGATGATTTTTCAAGATTTACTTGGGTATTATTTTTGACTCACCAGAATGAAACATGTTCTCAATTTTTAAAATTTTATAAAAGAGTTCAAAATGAGAAATGTTATATGATTTCAAAAATTAGGAGTGATCATGGTGGAGAATTTGAAAATAATGAATTTGAAAATCTTTGTAATACTTATGGATATGAGCATAATTTTTTTACACTTAGAACCCCACGATAAAATGGAGTTATTGAAAAGAAAAATAGAACTTTACAAGAAATGGCTCGAACTATGCTTAATGAATACAAGCTACCTAAATATTTTTTGGTCGAAACGGTTAATACGGCTTGTTATATTTAAATCGAGTTCTTATTAGACCAATTCTTAAGAAAACTCCTTTTGATCTTTGGTTTGATAGAAAACCTAAGATTGGTTATTTTAAAGTGTTTGAATGTAAATATTTTATTTTAAACACTAAAGATAATCTTGATAAATTTGATGCAAAATCGGATGAAGGTATATTTTTTTGTTATTCTACTACTGGTAAAGCTTATAGAGTTTTTAATAAAAGAACTAATGTAGTTGAAGAATTTATACATGTTACATTTGATGAAACTGATCCATTTTTACATAAAGTCATATATGATAATGTTGAGGATGATTTAGTTTATTTAAATATTAATGATAAGGAAAAAAAATTGAAAATTCCCCTAGTATAGAAAACTCTGATGAAACTCCACATAGTGATTTGCCAAAAGTTTGGAAATATAAATCTAGTCACCCTATGGAACAAATTATTGGTGATCCTAGTGATTGTAAAAAGACTAGAAATCAATTGAAAAATATTTGTGAGCACTTGTGTTTTATTTCTCAAATTGAGCCCAAAACTATTAATGATGCTATTAATGATGAAAATTGGGTTTTAGCTATGCAAGAAGAATTAAACAATTTGAAAGAAATAAAGTTTGGGAATTAGTCCTAGACCTAGTAAGCATATGGTTATAGGAACCAAATGGGTATTTAGAAATAAACTTGACGAATCCGGTAATATAATTAGAAATAAGGCAAGACTTGTAGATCAAGGTTTCAATCAAGAAAAAGGAATAAATTATGGAGAGAATTTTGTTCCCGTAGCTAGACTTGAAGCTATTCGAATATTACTTGCATTTGCATCTCATATGAATTTCAAACTATTTCAAATGGATGTTGAAAGTGCCTTTCTAAATGGTTTTATTATTGAAGAGGTTTATGTTGAACAACTATCGGGTTTTGAAAATGAAAAATATGTTGATCATGTTTTCAAATTTTCAAAAACTTTATATGATTTGGAACAAGCCCCTAAATCATGGTATGAAAGGCTTTAAAAAATTTTATTAGAAAATAGATTTTCAATGGGAAAAGTGGATAATACTCTTTTTCACAAGAAAATAAAATAATGATTTACTTATTGTTCAAATTTATGTAGATGACATTATCTTTGGAACTACTAATGAATCTTTATGTAAAAAATTTGCCTCATCTATGCAAAATGAATTTGAAATGAGTATGATGGGTGAGTTGAATTTCTTTCTTGGTTTTCAAATAAAACAACTCAAAGAAGGATTGTGATCAATCAAGCTAAGTACACTAAAGAGCTATTAAAAAGATTAAGGATGGATAATTCTAAAATCATGAGAACTCCTATGAGTACCTCAGTCAAACTTGATGAAGATATTAATGGAAAACCTATAGACATGAAATTATATAGAGGTATGATTAGTAGTTTATTGTACTTAACTATTAGCCATCCCGATATCATGTTTAGTGTTTGTTGGTGTGCTAGATTTCAAACAAATCCAAAAGAATCTCATTTGCATGCCATCAAAAGAATTCTTAAATATCTTAAAGGAACTATAAATGTGGGATTATTTTATCCTAGAGGAACCTCCTTTGAACTTACTAGTTATTCGGATGCAGATTTTGGAGGATGTAAATTAGATAGAAAAAGTAACAGTGGAACTTGTCATTTTCTTGGAAAATTTTTAGTTTCTTGAGCTAGTAAGCAACAAAATTCAGTTGCATTATCTACGGCCAAAGTAGAATATGTAGCCACGGGAAAATGTTGTGCACAAATTTTATGGATAAAGCACACTTTACTAGATTTTGGAATTAATTATGAACACATTCCAATTAAGTGTAACAATACTAGTGCCATCAACATATCTAAGAATCCTATTCAACACTCAAGAATAAAACACATTGATATTAGACATCACTTCTTGAGAGATTATGTTCAAAAAAGTGACATAACACTAGAATTTGTGAATACCGAATATCAACTATCGGATATTTTTACAAAACCCCTTAATAAAGAAATATTTTATTTTGTTAAAAGAGAACTTGATCTTATAGACTCAAGTATATAGTTAATATTATTTGCATCAATTCATTTTTTGAAAGGGAAAAATCTCTAAATATTTTTCATGCATATTTTGAGGAGGAGCTTATATAATTTATCTTTTTGATGATGTTAAAAAAGGGGAGAATTTATGTGATATATGCTTAATGAATGTGTTGCATTGTATATTTGTTTTGTCATTACCAAAAAGAGGGAGATTGTTAACCTCAAGGTTTCATATTTATTTTGATAATGACAAAATAAATTTAAATTATTATATATATATATTTATATAATGGATAATATAGACTAATTATAATATTAAGTTTATTGTTTAACTACATACACTATATGTGCTAGATTGTGAAACTGTCAAATTAGACATGTGTGTAGTAAATTGATTATATCTTACTATACAAAAGTTTTATTTGAAACTATACTCAAATACCTTTATTTTGATGTATAATTTATTTTATGTATTATTCTATATTAAAGCAGTTTATTATATTAATCTCATATATTATTTTATGAAAAAGTCATTTTTGAAATCTGCATGATATTAGTTTTAATTAGTAAAATATAACTTATGATATAAATAAAATTCTGAATTAATTTTATTTGTAAAGTAATACATATATTATATAAACATTTTGTACTTATAGATTGATAGATATAATTTTTCAAAGTGGGTCATTCTGCAGAGTTATACTGTTAGCAAACAAAATGAGTATACTACAGTGTTTTTATTATATCTTAGAATATAATTGTCAAATTTGTACAAATCTAATTTTGAATGAAAGTAGACGTTATAAGCTTTTCAACAATATATAATTTGTTATTTTTAAATACAAATTCAAATTTCTAAATAATTTTGAACTTGACCAACAACTTTTGACAAAAGCAATTTTACAGTCTGACATGTTTATGAACTTTTGATCATTTCTCTCAAAAGGCACACTAAATTTCAATGATTCCTTTTGTATTTGAAAATAGACTCACTGAGGAGTATTCAAGAATATTTTAAGAGTTTTTAAACATTCGGAGTCATTTTATTTGAATTTTTGAAATGAGCCAATCTATAGTTTCTATTGGCAAATGATTTTGTCTTCCACAAAGGCCAACGTCTCTCTGGTGTTTTGCCTATAAAAGGAGCATAGATTGAAAGGAGGACATAAAAACAAGCTCTCAAACCCTTCTCAATCTCTCTCTAATTTTTTGTACTTCATTGTTTATTACTAGATTAAATAGTGCATATAGCAAATTGATTTATTCTTGAGTGTGCCTCTTTGAAGTGAGATCATTTTTGTACATGAGTGGTAGCTTATCCTACTTAAGAGGAATTGTTACATTTCTACTTCATTTTCATTATCATTTGTATTGGTGTTTGAAACTCATCAAATCAAAGACTTTGTAATCGGGATTTCTTGTCTCTGTGAAGTGCAAGGGATTTTGTTTATACTTAGGATTTCTTACTTCCGTCAAGTGTAACAGGCTTAGTGAAACCTCAGCCGGTTGGAGCTCAAGAGAGTGGACGTAGACTTGGGTAATAAGTCGAACCACTATAAAAGAGTTTGCATCTTCTATCCCTACTCTATTTACTTTACTTAAAATTGTTTTATATTTATTGTTTAGTGAATTGTATAAGGTTATTTGATTCAATATTTTTATTTTTTTTCACACTCTTAGCTTGCACGATAAAAACTCAATTCACCCCACCTCTTGGGTTGCCTTTTGGGACAACAAAAAGAACAGACACACATGGGTTATCCTACAAGAAAAACGAGAGAGACTTTAAAAATACTAATAGATAGTTAAAAATTTAAGAGATGAGAATAAATCTTTCGAGCATAAATTAGAGGATATATGACTTATGCAATAATTGAAGAGACCTAAATAAAAAGCCCAAAAAGTATTTAGATTTTCAAGTAATGGATGTTGAATTTAATTTAGTCATAAATCTAGAAAATTAGAGCATTAACGATATTATTGACTTAGAGCAAAAACAGGGACAGCTCTAACAAAAAGGGAGAAGCAGAATTCTTTAGTGATAAAAGCGAGAAATATTGTGAGGACTTGAGGAATAAAACCTAGGGAAGGTACTTGAGATAGTTTATATTTATAGGAAAAGTTAACTGTTGCTATGGGATTTGACAAACTAGAAGTGGAAGAGATTTGAATTCGAATATTTGAATTAAAGACTTAAAAATTATGTGAAAAAAAATCGAGTCAATGGAATTCAAGATAGAGTAAATGACTAGGGACAGAACTAGTGAAAAGATAGAACTAGCGAAAGATTATTCTAGGTGTGACTTAAAATAATCCATTTTATGGAATAATTACATAGACTTGAGTCTAAAAAATTCTCAGAGAAGGTAGGTTCTAAAGGAAGGTTTCTTAGGGGATCATAGCTTTAGTTAGAAAAGAGATTTAATTCCTTGAAAATATAGTGAATAGTAATTTGAACGAGGCATAGAGACAGTTGCTTTATTTAAACATTTGAGGATATCGGGAATACAAAAAGCTGAATTGGGAGACTTCCATAATGGTTTAAAAGTTTTCAAAAAAGCCACTTAAGGTGAGTTTAGGAACAAAATGACTAGAAATTTTGAATGGGCTGGTGAAATTTATTTTGGGGATTCCATGAATGGACTATTTGAGACTAAGACAAGGCAAGGAATTTAAAGCTCCTCTAGCTTTGATTACTTGATTAGAAAGTCTCTTTTGGGTTTTAAAAAGCTAGATAGTCGAACTAGCACAAGTGGCATTAGTCTATAGATGATCTAGAAGTAAGAATGAGACAAATGGTTTTGAGGATTGTAAATTAAAGTTTTTAAACAAGAGAAGAAGTTTGGTAAATATGATTAGATCTTAAAAGAAAGAAGACTATTTATGAGGGAACGTTTAAGTAACTGAATTTCAAGGATGAAATTCTTTTAAGGGGGTGGAATTATAACATCTCAGCCTGAACTTGGGTTGTAAATTATCATTTAGCATGACCAACATATAAATAAGGGGTTAGATGGGAGAAATTAGATAAAGGATGAATAGAGGAAATAATAAGCATTACGTAAGTGTTCTACTACCATAGAAATCTTTCAAGTTTAGGTTGAAGTTTACAATATTTATGCAATTTTAGGTAGTCTTCAATCTAAATTAGGCTAGGTTCAAAACATCAAAATTGTAAATCCTTAAGTTACTGAATCACAGGTTTTGGAATCAATCCAATCTGATGGCTCTAGCACAAGTTATAAGCATTTTACTGAAAAAGGTGCAAAGCTGTTGACTGTAGACTAAGTGATAACTTTGACTCATTTTTAGGCTAGATTCGACCTCTCTCTGGTCAAATTTCGGTGTAGGTCAAAATGGAAAGGTTGTGAGCCCTTGAAATAGCTTTGCAAACCAATTTGAATGATATCAATCTGAGTTGTGTAACTCAAGTTATAGCCCAAAAACAGAGCAAAGGTGTAATGAGAGGTTTTTTGCTGATAGCTCAGATTTTGGGCCAGTTTTGGACCTTCTACATGTAGAATAAGACCAAGTCAAAAACATAAAACTTCTAGGCCATTAAGTTACCTTTAAAACCTTTTTTGAATGAGGTCATTCTGAGTTTTGTAACTCCAAATATTGGCATTTTACCGCAGACTGCGCAAGGAAAGTAATGGTAAAAAGGAATGGGGGCATAAAAGTAATTTGATGGGCTTTTGGGGCCCACTTCCACTGACCTAAGGGGTCTATAAATACCTCTTGGGGCCTCCAATTGTAGCATAGGGCAGCCAAGGGAGAGGGAAGAGAAAGGAGAGAAAGAGAAAGAAGAAGAGGGAGAGAAGAAGAGAAAGGAAGGAAGAAACATAAGTAAAACATAAAAACTTCTAGTTTATGAAAGTTTATGTATATTTTCATACAATATGCATAATAGACGTTTATGTATATTTTTCATATATTATGTATAATGCTTCCATGCTTTATTACATGTAGAAGTTGTATGCCATTTTTAATTCCACAAGCATGTTATAATAGTAGGAAGAACTAAAATTATAAGGAAAACATTAAAGATTAAAATTTCAAGACAATGTTAGAATTAGCTTAAAGGTACATCCTCCATGAATTATTTCGCATTCTTTTAAGGTTTTATGAAGTTTTGAGGAAAGATTAGGGTACAATATCAAAGGTAACAGAACTATAGGAAGGGATAAAAGCTAAGTCTAGGAAATGAAGATTAAGCAAATACCCAAGGGTAATAGAATAGAAAAATAGCAATTAAATTATCTAGGTCCTTTGACATGCATTTTCATCTCACATTTAGAGTATATAACTTATATCTGCATGCGGTTAACTTGTAGGAAAAAGAGAATCAAACCTGAGAATTTCTCTTTTAGGGCTAAATAGCAAACTAGATACCAGGTGAGTAGTATTCCTTCTAAACTCAGTATTTTGACAAGCAAATTACGATTTCAAATAAATGAATAAATTTACTGTGATTTTGTTATGTTTTCTAAAATGAAAACAGGAATAGTGATTATTTTCTATACATAATTATTTTATTGGATTGTATGCCATGTGGTTTCCTTAAAAAGGTACCATTCACCCGGATAATCTATTGAGTAATCACAGGGACGGATTTGGACCCATGATAGTCCTACAAGACATTGTCCCAGTAAAGGGATCAGAGCACCACCAAGTCATGTGTGTTCGTTCATGGGAGTAATGCACCTATGACACGAGTCTCATGGCCAGTAGCACCCAGCAGATTTAGATAAGCATGTATGATATGATCTGCATAATGTGACACACATGATTCAGAGATTATATTTGGTCTACGTGCACGTACGGCCCAGAGTTACAGATAGATAGAGCCACCCAAGTTTTTGCTTCCTTCCATAGCTCTTTTATATATTTTTAGCTATGGTTGGATCTGCAGGCTCAACGGGTGACATGGTATGACTTTTTATAATAATTACATGTGTACTATTTTGCATATACTATGATATGAATTTATTTTAATAATTTCACTAAATTCTATCTAATTGCAAAAGTTTACATTTTTTAAATTCATGCGTGTGTTTCAAAATATTCCTATCTCCCCTAACTTTAGTTGGAAAGCCATTCACTAGGATAATAGTCTCACTCCTTTCATCTTTCCACATAGGTGTCATGAGCACATAACTAGTGACTGTAGCAGTTGCCTCGTTACCTTAGCATCACATGCACACTAGTGGAGGTTGGGCTAGTTAGTTACTTGTACATTGGTAAGTTGTATTATTCAACAAACTTGTGTTAGAATATATAGGTAATCTAGATCAAGTATATCTAACCAATCCCGATAGGGGTCACAGTGACCAATATTCTTTTGTGTGTATTAGATACAAAAGGATGTTGGTCGCTGCCCCGCTGTCATGCCTTGCCCCGTTAGATAGGGAAGGATTGGGCGTGACAGCTAAGGTTCTTCTACATTAACTTAATTCTTCTAACAAAACTTAGTCATGGATAAATTGCTACCAATTCATTTAAAAATGAAAGTTCCAAGATAAAATTCAAAACCAAAAATCCCAATTATACCATTCAACCTTAGTGGACAATGTACATGTACTTGCTAAACTTCATGGAAAAAAATTCAACTATCCTTTTGTAACTATTCTCATTCATACTACTTTTAATTGCATATATAATAATTTCCAAGATTTAAATTCCTCTTCATTTACTAACTTAAAATTTAAATTCCTCTTCATTTACTAACTTTTCAATTAAAATTGGTTACATGTATTCTATTCTGAAGGGATAAGAATTCAAATTAATTTTCTATGCATTTTGTGACACCTAGTTCAAGCTTTCTAACATAATACTAGATACATACTTAAATTCATACTCTAATTATAATAGATCTTAGACTCTTATCTCCTAATACATTTTCCCAAATCCGCAATAAATGTTGACATTCAGAAAAATACTTAAAATTCATCATCCTTCAACTTAGATTTTTTTTTTATTCCATCAATCTATCATTTTCATTACCTTCAATTACAGTCACAAAATTTTAATAATCACATTCGCTCAACCTACCAACTTTTCTTAGAATATGTCTCCAAAAACTATCTCCTAATACTCACTTCTAAATATCATATCGATCAATTTCCCCAATAGCTTATTATCAATGTCTTGCAAAATCTTTAATTTGCATGTTTTTCTAAAGACCACCAATCTATTTGATTTCTAATAAACTTTCAATTATTTACATGAAATTCTCCCAAAGTAGTTTAAATCATAAATTTTTTTTTCTTTTCTGAATTATCTTAAAATTCTTTCAAAATAAATTTTGAACCACTAGTAACCATGCTTCAAAAATGCTAATTACCTTTAGAATCCTCCAAACTCATATTTAGCCAATTATCACATAAGACACATGTTTCTAAATCACACTTAATATATCACTCTACTATTTCTGTTATTCCTGTGGCAAGTCTATACACCTTAAACCCTAACTATCTAATGATATTTATTAAGTCTCTCTAACTTCCCTGAAGATACAGAATTTGTAACTAAAACTCATATGTGCTAACCATGTTGGGGCTTCATCTCTGAGTCATTTATTTATATTGCAATCTATTGACTAAAATTCTCTTAACTTGTAACTAACATAAATCTTCAAGTCTCCATTGAATTTGAAACCTAAACCCTTAATGCCTCAAACCTTACCTTAGCAGTTAATCATACTGAAAAATAAATATGAATTATCTCATGTGCCCTTAGGCCATATTTCATTACCTAATGTCTTCATAACATTTTCTAGCATTAAGATTAAAATTTTATTCATCCCTTATTAAATCATCTTCTGATTTATATTAAATCAATAATATTATTAAATCATATAACTCTCAAGATCTATTGTCTTATACTTTATTTTCTCATAGTTTAACTAACATATTCATCAATCTTTAAGAACTAAAGAGCAAACAGTTGGATTAATTCTCAGGTACCATGCAATTTATTAAATAAAATGCAATGTTCCTATCTCTTCATATGCAGTAATTTTGACATTGAATGCTTACCTAAAAGGTTGGTCAGTTCTCTACTCTCTAGTCTATTCACCTTAGCTCGTTCTAACTCAATAAAGATCATACAAGGTTTATACCTATTTGTGTTAAAATGCAACTACTTGTGCATACTTTATGTCTATACTTCACTAATTCTCAGCCAAAATCTAATACTTTCTAACGTAGACCTTATCACTTTTCTTGTACTCTGATACCACTTAAACTATCACACTGCATCCTTCCCAACCTTAAGAGTGTGACAGCGGGGCAATAACCAACGTACCATCGGATAAAATCTGGTAGCATGCTAACTACTGTAACCCTTCTAAGCTAGCCCTAGGGGTCCTGTGTCTGAGTATCTGCTTATATAAACAATCTCACCATATACATATATAACTTGCATTATCTCACCCAACACATGACTTATACATAATCCATCATGTATCAAAATTTCCAAAAATCATCCACTAATTATCTAACAAACATTATAAACTTGTTTACAATTCTCCCAAAAATAAAGTAGTCTCCAAACATATACAACCCCAGTCTACAAAATACAATCAAAACAATCTTAGCAGCCTAGCCCAACCAGGTGCTAAGAAGTGAACAAAAGCACATACAATACGAGTACCAAAGTCTTAACTAATTATCTCAAACTCTACAGGGGAGAAGAAAATAATGAGGTGACACTAACATCCCAATTAATGACATATAACTAATCCTAATGGAAACAGTCAAGTTTTGTTACTATTATAATCATAGATTCAATCTAAAGGAGTTTCATACTAAGATTTATAACAATAACCAGAAATGTAGAAACTAAGTTTTATCTTGATGCCAAGTCATAGTACATGAGAGAGCATAAGCATAGATCATAAAGGCATCACAGAGAATCATTAAAATTCATAAAGAGTATAAAACATCATTATAGTGCATATTCATGTACGTGGTCTGGTCGGATGTGTACAACCAAAAATGGTACGTTTGAGGACAGTGAAAGCATAATGCAAAATCTAGGCCCTCCCTAGGGCAAAACACAAACATGTCAGACACTACTACACTATGTAGTCTACTCCAAGGGTTGCCACAAATCTCTCGGCCAAACTGACACAGTCTGTGGCTTCTAGTCCCCTTCTCTAGGGAAAATAGTCATATAAATATCATTTCATGCAAGTAAAACTACTACCTATCCCACGTGGTTGCCCGACATCATAGTTTGGGTGTCGAAGCATCAAAATATCATAAACTCATAAAGGATCATGAAATTCACATATATACGTTGGAGCTCAGAATAAAACTAGACTGTTTCCCATTTTGAATATCAACATACACTTGGTTTTGAAAATAAGCACTAATTGGTTATAAAACATATTTAAAAAAAAATTAACTAGGATTAGAGAGATGCCACTCACATTGTGTAAGAAGCCTACAGATGTAGTCTTGAAGCTATTGGTTCAAGGTCTGGCTTAGCTCAGTTTTCTTCCCCTATAGATGGGATACATATATGTGTAAGAAAAATACCCTAAGTACAAAATGTAAATGCATGCCTATGCCCTATATTACACGAATACGAGCTCTTACTCTCTTTCTTAACTTTTGGGTTCAAACCAAACAAGCCCTTATTTCTCTCTCTCTATTCTAACATCATCATCCTTTACTCTTTCTCTCTATTTCCAACCATAAAGATAAAGTCAAGATCTACAAAATTTACTATGAACATAGATTCACTCAAACATAGCAAAATCTAAAGCTATTTTAGCCAAATTCACCAAAATCATGCAATATTTCTTATGGGTAAGGTTAAACCCATCTCTCTCTCTTTACAACATACAAACACCATCAAATGAAAAATCTAAACCGGTTAACAGCTAGAAAATATAGAGTAGAAGCAAGATTTATAGGTATTTTAAGTTAAACTAACATAAATCATGCATTTTTTTTCCTATGGATGAGGTTCATCCACCCCCCTCTCTACAGCACAAAAACCAACACCAAAAAAAGATTTTAAACCGATTAAAAGGTATAGGATGGAGAGGAGAAGCTTAATATGCAAAAATATTGAAGAAATAACCAAAGGGGTGAGAGATCTAGCGAGTTTTCTTACCTTTTCTTCCTTTTTCCTTCTTTCTTATCTTCTCTCTTGGCTGCGAGACTGTGCACATTGGGGTTTCCAAACACCCCTTAGGCTTAAATAAATGGATATCTAAAAGGAAAATTACTTATTTGCCCCCCTCTAGTTTCCTCTCAATTTTAATCCTTATAAATTTTTTTGATAAAATTTTGGATATTCTAGGACGTCACCCAATCTTTTTTGTATATTCTTAAGAGTCCAATGGAGTTTAGGGGTCCTTTGAGGGGTTAAAAATCTCAAAAAATTCATAAAAATGCGAAAAAAATTGCGACCCAGCGCTATGGTATAGTCTAGAGCGCTACGGCGCACCTATTCCAATGCCCAGCACTATAGCTCTTGGCCACACTACGGCACCCAAAAACCAGTATGCAGTGCGCTATAGTGCACTCCAGTGCTATGACACACTACTACAATAATACTACAGTAAATTTTTTTTGTTTTCTAACAAAAATTTAACTTATTTCTAAACTTTCATATATGCTTCCCTTTACCTTAAACCCCTCAAATCCTTCTAAATAAATTTTAAAATGCAACCAATTACTCAAAATTACATAAAACAAAAACCAAAATCGGTTTGGGTTGTTACAAATATTGTTATATTTAGACCACTCCTAGTAAGTGGTTTGATTGCAATTTAGACAAAGCCAAAATGAATATATTGATATTTTTGTTTATGTTTTTGGATGGCTTTTTGGTATATTAATTTAATGTTTAATGTTCACTTTGTAGAGGTATTGTTTGTTCAACAGTTTTGATTGAATAAGCAAGCAAAAATTGAAAATATTTGATTTTGTAAATTTCTCGTATTGGGACTTTAGGAATAATCCAATTATTAATTGATTGTTTTGTATTTTGAAAAGCTTGTTCTTCATTATAACCTATGTTTTGAGATGAACTTGATACCACAGACATAATCCTAGATAAGAATGCCGAACTTAAAAAATTTTTAAGTTTAAAAATTTGTATTAACTTTCTCCTAAAAATTATTATATCCTAGGCCTGTCAACGTTTTATGCTTATCACGGGACTTACAATATTCTTTGCCCTTAAGCTACGCAACTCTAGAAACCTATTCAGATAAAGGTAATATATAATTAAAGATTAATAAAAATTTTCAAACCTAAAAATTTTTTTAATTGTAGCAAACTTTCCCATTCCTATGGCTCTAATACCAATGTAAGCCTAGGAACCAAATAACAATTTTTGAAGAACAAAATAATTAAAATACAGAATTTAAAAAATAGATGCTGAAAATAGAAATTAAATGCAGATATTGAAAACATAAATTGAAATATTTACAATAATTAAACCTTCAATTGAAATTGGACTTGCATTGATAAAAAATGCAAATATTGAAAACATAAATTGAAATACTTACAATAATTAAACCTTCAATTGAAATTGGACTTGCATTGATAAAATTGGAGAATACAATTGTAGAAAACAATAGAAAAGGTTGCTACAATTTAACCTTTCCTATTCACATGCATGCATACATACATACATAAATATGTATGTATGTATGCATCATGCATGTATATAAGTATACACTATATATGTGTAAAAGTATACTATAATGTATATATATTTATGTATGTATGTGTATGAGGTATTTATGTATGTATATATGCTATATTTATGCTTACATACATACATACATACATACATACATACATATGTATGCATGCATGTATATAAGTATACACTATATATATGTGTTTGTGTATATATATAAGTATACTATAATGTATATATATTTATGTATGTATGTATATGACGTATTTAAATATACTATATATAGTTATTATTTATATTTTTAATTCTTAGAAACTACTGATGCAAGTATTGTGTGTTGGTAAAAATAACTATGAGTTCCTTTTTTTTTCTCAAAAATTTACCGACGCAAGTTTTGCGTTAGTAATAATACTATCACTTTTTTTTAGAATTTCCAGTGCAAAATTATAGACACAAGTTGTGTCGGTAATTTTAAAATTTAAATATATTTAATTTTTTATTATTACCGACACAAAATTGCATCGGTAATTTTAAATTTTAAATATATTTGATTTTTGTCATTAACGACATAATTTTGCATTGGTATTTATGTCGGTAATTTTAAATTTTAAATATATTTAACTTTTTATTATTACCGACGGAATTTTCATTGATAATTGTGTCGATAATTTTAAATTTCAAATATATTTATTTTTTATTATTACCAATTCAATTTTGCATCGGTATTTGCATTGGTAAAAAATATATTGTTATTTATTTTTGTATTTTCTAAAATTTACCGACGCTTGCCTTGCATCGGTAACTTTAAAAAAAATTATTTTTATTTTTTAATATATTACTAATGATAATGTGCGTCGGTAATAATTTTTTATGG